>JBBPRD010000067.1:0-24315 GCA_038092855.1 Boletus piedmontensis
TCGGATGGCTGGCTCGGAGCGTGTCCCCGGACACACTGGTGCGTGCTACCCACCCCTACTAGACTATGAGTCCATCTGGCACCTCCAGGTCGTCGTCGATGCTGTTTGCTCCGTTGCCACCGAGGAGATTCAGATGGATTACTGGGCTATCGACGTCGTTATAACAGCCAGCCAAAAGGGTCTCGGCACTCCTCCTGGTCTCAGTATAGTCGTGGCAAGCCGGAAGGCTATTAAAGTACGTTCATCCACCATTTCTTGTCCCCATCCAACTCGCTCCCCGTCCAGGTTCTCGAAGAGAGAGAGACGCCTATAAGGTCGTACTATGCTAGCTGGGAAAAGTAAGGCTGTCCTTCTCCCTTCTCCTTGTTTCATTTCTATTGACCACGAGTTTAGGTGGCTCCCTATCATGAAACAATACGAACGCAACAACCCTGCCTACTTCGCTACTCCGCCCGTCAATCTCATCTACGCCTACCGTGCCTCACTCACTCAGATCGTTAAAGGTCCTCTATCCCTTAAAGACCGATTCGAAGCACACAAAGAAGCCAGCAGACGCTTCAGGAAAGCCGCGCAGGATCTTGGGTTCAAGAACGTTCCTCTAAGCGAAGAAACCTCAGCTAATGGCATGTCCGCCGTACGTCGGTTTCCTCCATCCCTTGTCCTGCAATCGCTCATCCTTTGTCTCCCTCAAACAGCTTTACTTCCCCGAAGGACTTTTCACAAGCGATTTTTTACCTTATCTTTTGAAGAAGGATATCGTGGTTGCTCGTGGTATAATTCCCAAGATCAAAGGTTCGTTAAGATTTATATATGCATCCCCTATGCCTTGTTGATTCTATGTTATCCTTCCACAGACAACTACTTCCGTGTTGGGCACGTCTCTTAATCTGCGTACTCGATTATCCCATATACTGACGGGTGTTTTCTTGAACAGACACATGGGCGTCAGTGTCGTCGACCCCCAGCGAAACGACGTTAGCAAGGTCTCAGATGCGTTGGTGGAGGCGCTTCAGGCAGCCAGAGATGCCAGGGCACAACTGTAAGCTTGAAATCTGCACAGACGACCCCAGCCCTGCGATATCTACATCCTTGTCTTGTCTGGTTACTATCACAGAATAAAAAGCACATTGGAGTTGGGCAACTCATCACTGATGTAATATGACCTGTGCTTGCAACTACATATATGGCCCAAGCCCCGTAACATCTAGATCATCGTCGTGTGTCTGGCTACTCCCACAGAATAATAGAATGGCACTGGAATTGATCGCTGGTGTGCTGTGAGGGCAACTGCACACACGGCCCCAGCCTGAGCCTAGCGATATCTTCTCTCACACAACAATACCACATTGGATCGGAGCGATCACCAGTGTATCCCATAGCAATATGACCTGCGAGTAACCCGGTGCATTTTTCACAGCCGGCTAAAGATGCTTCTACTGCGTGTGAACAGACTTTTGATAGTCTTCCCCAAGCCAGACCTAAAACGTTGAGATCAGAAGATAGTCGTTCTGAACATACGCGGGATTTTTGATGACTCCCTGATGACACCACAGCACGAGGGAAAACGGCATTGGCAAAAAGAACGTTATATCTCCCACTGGAGATCCAGGACGCCTTTCACACCGAGTCATAATTCTATACATACTTATTCGACATTGCTGATGGCATAGTAATCAACTTGAAAGCATATTTCTAATTGGCATTGTACACAAAGATATTGTTCCATCAAAACGCGCGATTTACGCCGCCACGCTGACTTCTCTATGTTCGCCTTCGCCCCCCGTCCTTTCATACCACGATTTCCCAGAGTCGGTCGACTGTGCAATGTATCCAGCTCTAATCACGAAATCACCAAAGTGCTCGCCCTCGTGGCGTTCGAGCGCATATCGCTTGATCATGGGCTTGAGGATGCCCAGGATCTCGGGTTCAGACACGGTTTCGCGGTATATCTTGTTGAGCCGTTGACCATAGTATCCACCGCCGAGCAGCATCGAGTAGCTGCCTGGTGCCTTTCCGACGAACGCCACCTCTGTGAAATGTAAATCAATATCAACAACAGGAAGGAAACGATGGTGAGTGCAAAAACTCTCGCCACGCACCAGCAAGGTAGGGTCTGGCGCATCCGTTCGGGCAACCAGTCATACGCATGATGATGGAGTCGTTGCGCAGACCGTTCTCCTCGCAAATCTTTTCCACTTTGTCGATGAGCACCGGCAAGTACTGTAACGTTACAACGGCTTGAGACACGGATTCCGTCGATTATCATAACAACTTACCCGCTCGGATTCAGCCATGGCGAGACCTAGATTTATTCATCGTTAAATGACGAACAAGTAGCAAGGTGAAAGAATGCTTACCGCATGTGGGGAATGCCACGCAAGCCGACGCCGAGAGCCGCAATCCCGAATAGTTGAGGTTGTCGAGCTTGTACTCGGCGAGCAACGTCTTGATCCTCATGACTTCCTCCGGAGGAATGTCAGAAATGCACATATGCTGGTTCGAAGTCAGACGGAATGCGCCCTTGTGCACCTTGGCGATTTCACGAAGACCAGTCTTGAATTCCCGTCCAGGTTCGTCTTGGACGCGTCCGTTCTCGATGTATATTGTGACATGGTGCCTGCCATCCTCTCCGACGGTCCAGCCATAATGATCTACATTGCTTTCGAAGGAATAAGGACGAGCTGGGGCGAGCTCGAAGCCGAGGCGGGACTCTACTTCACTCTTGAAGCGGTCAAGGCCCATACGATCAATCGTGTACTTCAAGCGAGCGTTCTGCATCGGGGATTAGAATTCAATCATGTGAATGTGCAGCAATTGTGTTCACCTTTCGACTATGGGTGAAAGTTAGCGAAGGAACTATGTTAAAAGGGTATGGTAACTCACTCTGCGCGGTTCCCGTTGTCCCGCTGGGTTAGCATAACCTTCTCTGCTACGAGTGGTCCCTGCTCAACAGTACAGAAACCAATGATGTCGCCGATGCGAGGATACGTCTTCTTGTTACCGTGGGTCACACCCATACCACCGCCAATTGAGACATTGAAACCTTCCAAATCACCATCTTCGCCGACGATAGCGATGAAGCCGAGGTCATTGGCAAAGACGTCGACGTCGTTGTAAGGGGGGACGGCGACCGCGACTTTAAACTGGGTGGGAATCAGTCGCTGGCCGATCACTGAAAGAAATAGACAGACCTTGCGAGGAAGATAGAACTCGCCATATAACGGCTCGAAGTCCTTGACAGCTTCGCCAGCCACCATCTTCTTATCGAGCCAGATTTCATGATACGCGGTTGTTCTGGGCAATAAATGGTTGCTGACGAGTCTTGCAAACCCGTAAACGCGAGAGTGAAGCCTCGAGAATGAAGGAATAGCGGAGCACACCACATTGCTGGCAAGACGTGAGGCACAGATCATTCGACGCGAAGGTGCAACATACCGATTAACGTCACCGCACGCAGCCAAGGTATCCATCAGCACTCGGTTGATCTTTTCAATAGAGGGTTTCAAATGACGCTTGATAACACCGTGGAACTGGAAGGTAGACCTCGTGGTGATCTTCAGTGTGCCGTTACCATGTTCGTCGGAAATTTGGTCCATCTGCAACCATTGCTCTGGTGTACAAACACCACCTGGCGTGCGCACACGGATCATGAAACTGTAAGCTGGCTCGACTCCTTGAGCCTGACGCTCGTCACGAATGTCCCGGTCGTCCTGCTGGTAGATTCCGTGGAATTTGGTAAGCTGAGTGTCGGATGGAGCGAGAGCTCCAGTGGTCGTGTCCTCCAAACCCTGCGCGATGGTACCACGAAGGTACTCGGAGGCTGCCTTGATATGCTCGTTGGTGATTGGGTCGGGGTCAGCTTCCATAACTTGGACGCTGTCGATACCGAAGGCCTTCCAAATCTTGGGTTCCCAGATCTTGTATCCAGTCTCAGGGCCATCGGCATCTTGATCGTTCCCCAAGCCGATTTCAACAAAGCGCTCGCCTCCGAGCTGCTCTAGGCGTGAGTCAAGATCCTTGGCAGGCTTATTGTAATAATGAGCGTCTTCAGGCCGAGGCCAGTAGTGGCTATCTCCGAGGCCAAAGACGGTGTATTGCAGCTTGGAAAAGGGCTTTTCATTACGAAGGGCAGCAGCGTTCAAGGCCCTGAAAAGCTGACGTCCATTCTGAGGTGGTTCACCCTGACCGGCGACGGAGGTCACGAATGCAACGTATTCCTCTTGTGCAAGGCTTTCGATGGTCATCGAATCGAGAGTCCCAATGGTGACGGACATGCCTCTCGCCTTAGCGCGGTTAACGAGTTTCTTGGCGTATTTTTCGGCTGTGCCTCCGTCCGAAGCGTATAAGACGAGAAGGGGAGGTGCGTCAAGTGCGACAACCAAATCGTTGTAGGCCTGCTGCGCCTTCTGCCTACGGGCTTCCTTGACGCTCTCACCCAAGCTGCTAACGAGCTCAGTGGCAAACTCGGGCTTGGAGCGAACGAGCTGGGAGAGATGGTTTTGCCGGTCAAGGAATTGCTGCAGGTCGTTCTTGACAGCATCAGAATCGAGGGTGAAAGGTTCTTCGCCTCTAGCCTCCTTGGTGGGGTCCCAACGATACAAAGGCCAGTAACCCGAGTCAACTGCAAGTTTAGTCTCTTTCAACAACTCAAGCGCCGGGGAGTTCTCTCCGTGGTAAGGAAGATAGGCGAGGACGACCGATGGGCCCCTGTGCCTGTCGGCTTCCATCATGGCCTGCAGGACCTGTGCATATGAAGAGTACACAGCGACACTGGCAGCGTAGACATCACCGTGGTTCATGGCGTACAAGCCAACATCTTGTTTACGACGGTGTGGATCGGCTGCGTTCCGGGAGGAATAAGGTAAAGTATCTAAGATGAGAATGTTGATGTCGAGACCGGAGGCTATGGCGTGGTGTAGACCTGATGAGCCAAGATCGTAGGCCCAGGCATCTGAGCCGACTATCCACCTGGACTTCGAGGGGAAGAACGCTTTCAATGCGAGGATGCGATCAACGAGCACATTGGAAAGCTGTGAAGATTCCAACGCTGCGATTACTTGAGCACCAACAGTACCGCTCTTCACTGTATGGTCTTTAACTTGTACCCACTGAGCAAGAAGCCGGTGCAAGTCGGCGCTGAGCTCCTCGACCTCCATCAACTCCTGAACAAAGCTGACGAGCTGAGCCCGCTGTTCCAACTGGCCTCTGATCCGACCCAGCGCATACTCAGGGCTGGTGGCTACGTTCCCCTGCGTAGGAACCAGCTCATGAGAGTTTGAGATCTCGAGGCGTGGACCAAATACGTGAGACAGAATCTTGGTGTATGAAGACTCGTGCTTTGGAACATGGGGGACCGAAGCGCGCGACGAGGGAAGGGCTCCGTCTTGGAGATGCAAAGGGGACGTGAGGGGAGCGTTGATCGTGGTACGAACAAGTTCGAGCAAGTTGGGCTGACTGACTTGCTCGACGTTAGTGAACCAAACGCTATGAACGGATACCTGTGAGTCCGCCTGGCGCTCCTGTAGTGCGTCGAGTACGTCGAGATAAAGTGGTGTCCATTTGGTGCTCGAGCGGTGGAGCTGCTCAAGTACGAGCACACGAGAAGCCGAGAACGGAATAGCGCGCAAGATATGGGAAGGGGAGAGAGGAGCAAGTAGCCCGACGGAAACGAACGACACACCGCTAATCGCCAAACCGCTGGGAATATTTCCAAGCACGAAGATGACAGTGTTTGGACGTTTATCGCCGCGGATCGTCAATGGAAGGCAAGAACGATGAGTGCGAGCTGACGTGGACAGCGCAGCGGATTCATAAGATTGGTGTAGAGCCGAAACGGGCTCTGGTGTACGGGGACGACCCTTGACGACGTTACGACCAGTCTTGCTGGTGTTGTTGGGAACAATCGATCCATTCGATGAGAGAATAACCTTTTCGGAAAGCAAGAACGGTTGTACATCCTCCTCGGCGATGTCTACGACCGGACCATCTGCTAGTTCATAAAAAACGTGTACAACAGCCTTTTTCTCCGTGCGGGCAAGCCGAGAAGCAAGAAGGGCGTTATCATGGGCCTCTTGAGGTGTATAGGAAATCAAGAAGAATGAGAATGCAGACTGCAGCAGGAGGACGTCTGACAAGTCGTCCTTGACTGCAAGGTGGAGGACGAGCGGGAGGGAGGAGAGCTCTGCAGCAAGGAGTACGAGACGGAGAGTTATTTGGGACGTGACAACGGAAGTGAAGGAAGCTAGCGATGCGCCGGACGCAACTCGGAGTATGGACACACCCGGATCCCCGGCCGCAGGGACGGATTGAACGCTTGGTCGATGAGAGGATGTGTTTGAGAGGACATCATAGGCCTTGGCGAATGGTGATAACACGGGCCCAGAGGGCTGAGTATGGAGGACGGTATCAGAGGCGAGGAACGCTACCCGGGAGACTGTTGTGATTGCAGCCATGGCTAACGGGCACGGTGAACTCGACGTGCTGGACGACGAGGGAAGACATACCTTGTGAGATGATGGGGAAGCGAGGATGGGGCAAACGGGGTCGAGCATGTCCGAGGTATTAAAGGGGGATACAACATTGCTCATTCGCACATCATTCCGTTGTCACCCGCTTAGAATTCGGAATTGCTCTTTGCACAGGTGGTCATTTGTCACACTATTCGGAATTGCGGAAAATACTGCAGGTACAGGTGACCTCTACTCTTTATATATGGTACCCGGTTGACCAGAACATCCTTGCTACGCTTTCAGATCCTTTAAATAATAGTGTGCCTTTCCAAGCATCCAGATCGTAAACGAAAATTTGAAGTTCGGGTACGAGATCATGCAGTTCTTGTTAAACACGCCCTCGATGGCTTCCTGCGGCCATGATCCATCCTGTCAAGCAAAATATCAGCACATGGCGTGGTTCACAAGGAGAGCCATCAATTTCTCACCGGAAGCTGCCGGGACATGACCAACTTCACGGCTTTCTCAATGGGTGCCGCATGCGGGTATCTGGCGTACATGAGAGCCATCGCCGCCCAGCAAGTCTGTACAACCTGAGTATTTTTATGTTCAACCCACCGAGCGAGTTCGCACGTCTACCGACCACATGACAACCAAGCATGAGTCAGCATCTGTCATGCATGAGGTGTACGAACAGCTGACCTTGTAACTTTCCCCCCAACCTCCGTCCTCTCGTTGTTTCGAAAGTAGAAAATCGCACGCACGTCGGACAGCAGAGCTATTCGCGTAGTACTCCCCGCCAAGTGCTAAACTTTCCAACGCAAACTGGGTCGCATAAGTGAAACAGATTCCCCACGACCCGACCCAACCACCCTCCGGTTTCTGCACTTCGTGAAGCCATCTGATCGCTTCCGTAATCGTCCGCCTGAGAATGCTAATCAATACCATTCTGCCGCGTGGAAATCGCCACTACTTACCCAATCTCTGTTGCGCGGTAGTTTGGATAGTGTTTCCTGAAAACGGACAAGGAGGTTATCACGGAAGTCGTGCATTCCGGGTAACAAAACTCAGTCATAATATCCCCTGCGGGAGGTCAAGATCAGTTCGACGACGTGATTATGACCAGCACGTCATACCAAAGACCTCCGCAGCATTGAGCCACTCCAACCACTTGGGTCCTCTCACAAGCTCGTAGCTCGCATAACCGCCGTTGTTGTTCTGCATCGAGAGGAGTGTATCGACAGCATCGAAGAGCCGATCATCTGAGATGACTTTCTCTGTTCCTCTGAAAGTTATGCTGAGCGGGAGAGTCATTTCTAACAATTAAGCGTGCGTACGTCACCTGGTTCTGGATGTACAGGACCGATTTGAGACCTTCTCCCGTGCAGTCACTGACAGTATAGCCTTGTTCTTTCGTGCTGAAAGGCCATGCCCCCTTAGTTCGGTGACGATAAGCCGCCTGGTAATGCTTCGGGTTCTCTCGAATCTGGCAGATATCCAACCACCCCAATGCCATTCTCAGACTTTTCTTGTTTTCCGGCTCTTTCGCGAGGCCCGTCTCAACGAGTGCCTGCGTGATGAATCCAATATCCCAAAGTTGGCTGCCGTTTGTCCCACACATCATCATACCTTCCGCGCCAAGCCACATGAAATCAGCACGTTTGATGGCGTGCTGACGATATACCTCTGTATTGGGACCGTCGACGGCGAAACGGCATAACAAGTTCATCATCTTGGAAACAGGTCCGAGAGTCTGGTATTCCGTGTTTTCGTCCTCATATACGACGAGCTTGTAGGTACGCTCCAACGCAGCGTTGCGAACCGCAGGGATGGCACAGCTCTCATAGATGGATAATACGACATTCATCGCATCAAGAACCGAGGTATGAGGTGAGTAGAGATCGACGGCTGCGACATTGTTACGCTGTGCTGGCCAATATATGCGGTGGTAGTCAGTCGTGTATAATTCCTGAAAATCAAAGTATTGAATACGAGAGTATAGCAGACATGATGGAGATATACTTGACGAAGAGAATGGATCAAGTCGTTTTCTTCCATCTTGAAGCGAATACCATAGAGATAACTCATGGGTATATAGACATTGCGGGTATGGATCCACCATTTGTGGGGATGGAATGGGACCCAGTCAGGGAAAAGCCTAGCAACAATTAATGCAAGTCGAACGAGTGTTTGGCGTATTAAACTTACCAGAGCTCGGGAGGAACGGGATTGAATCCTTCCCAATCGTAGACATTGAGAACTGCCAACCAAAACTTCCCCCAAGAAGGAGCACCTGTTGCCCCCCCTGAATGACTGCGGTCAGCATGGCATGATAGGCACCTAGTATGGTAAACCTACCTAGCCGGTGAAGGGTAGCCCTTGCCTTGACAGCAACTGGGTGGTCAGCGTCCATGCCGAGGATTCGCAGAGCCGTATAGTTGAGGGCAGTCCCGAACACGGTCGAGTGCCCTTCGATGTGTCTAGGAGGGGTTATGTGGTGCTCACCTGACATAAGATTATATACTTACAGACCCCAACCTCCGTCTTCAGGATGCGCGCGGTTTATGAGGTAACGAATCATCTCAAGGCGTTCTTCTTCTTTGAACCCCATACCAGCAGCATAGGACCCGATGACAAGGCCAGGATACAGGAACATTGGTCCACCATACTCGCCAGCCCAATGCCCATCATGCGATTGGAGGTGCTTGTAAAATGTATAACCATTCCGAGCGGCTTCGAGTGGTGTAGTCGCTTTCGGAAGGGCGGGGAGGTTCTGTCGGGGTCATTTAGGGTTCATCACATATATCACGCATGGACGAATACTCACAAGAGGCTGACCCGTCCAGTACTTGTCTACATAGTTCTGAGGCCACTTGTCGCACTCTTCGTCCGTCTTTAGGTAGTGCCAAGTATGGCGACCCCCATCGTTTACGAGCAGCCTCCACCGGGAATAGTCAGTAAAGGGTTTTTCGCCAGATTCTGGAATGTCGAGTGGAGTGTACAGTTTTGCGAGTCGACTGGCGGACATGAAGATGGTGGTTTCGGGGAGGAAGCGAATATTTAATCATTAGTCGAACCATGTAGCATTACGAGCGTAACCGCTCATCGCGCTCATTAACCATTTGGTCACCAGCGTCCGCTGGAACGCAACATACTGTATACAACTATCGTTTCACCTACTAGCCATGAGCAGCTTTCGTGACTCGTCAATACTCATCATAGAAACAGGCAGAACAGTTGTCAGGGCTGGCCTCGGCATACAAGAACTTCTAAAAACTCCAACAGTGGTCCGTTGCACTTGGCTTATCGCCGATTGGCACTGACAAGGAGAATACGTCCAGGAAATATCTGCACGCGTCGGTTTGAGGCAGACGGCGGGAGAATCTTCGTTCAGTTCCACTACAAATGGAAAACAGCAAAGCGGGACCGGTGAGGGTGGCGATTGTTGGCGTCCCCTCGCATCATCAACCCGCCTCTCCTCGCTCCCCTTCCACTCGAGCACTACTGCGAAGGTGAACGACTATCTTGTCGGTGTCCAACTCGACGAAGCGCTCGAAGCAGGCAACGACGTCCTTGTATCATGGCCGTTCGCAGACGGCGATATCCACGATTGGACTCAAGCTGAAGCCATCTGGTGTGCACCCCAATGCGTCTGTCGTTGGTAGACGCGTTCTCACCGTTGAGCATGCAGGAAACATATCATTTTCAACAGACTTCAGGTAAAGCGCACTCAAAACGAATCCCCAGTCATGCTCTCCATTGCGCCGGGGCTATCTCGCGGTTCTGAAGAGCGAATATGTCAAATCTTCTTTGAGCGCTTCAATGTGGCCAGCTTTGCGATCGTTGAACGGCCCATGACACAAATATACGCAACTGGACAATTGAGCGGTGTTGTCGTCGATATAGGATACGAGAAAACAGATGTATCACCTATATATGACGGTTTCCTCGTGCGTTCTGCACGGTCCTCGACTTCCTTGGGCATAGGTGACTGCGAAAAGTACCTTGCCAATCTTCTGCGCTCAAACCAGTCCGTCATGGCCGCCGCTTCTTCTCCTGGCTTCCCTAGTGATCCTGAAGCCGTACAAGCGTTCCTCCTTGATCTTGTCAAATATATCTGGTCCGAAGGCCACGTTCGCGTTCCGTCAGACGGTCAAATTGCAGAAGTACTGGAGGATGAGGGGGTCACAGATATTGCCGCAGTCCTAGTTGCGGGAAAAGAAAAGGCTGTGATCGAGGCTGGAACAAAGAAGAAAGCGACTGCAAAGGCATCCGCTGCAGAACAAGCACGCGCGAAAGAAATCGAAGCTCTTGACCTCATCACACTGCAGTTCCGAGACCATTCGATAACATTAGGGAAGGAGCGACATCGGTTCTGTGAACCACTTTTTGATCCTTCACTTCTTTGCTCGTTGCCTCAAAAAGACGAAATAGGACCTGAAGACGATCTGCTCTCGCTACAAGAAACCGTTGGTTTTTCAGTCAGTCAGGCTGATGTTAATCAACGACAATACATTTGGCAAGGACTTTTTGTCACTGGTGACCTAGCAAGCCGCGTGAAGGGTATGTGACCTGCTTTGTCTCCAACTTACGCTGAGTATTGTCGGATAGGAATTGGTACTGCGTTGCAGTCCCGTTTATCGCCATTTATTCTCGGTAATCCAGATCAGCATAACGATGTTCAGCCCCGATCAATCCGTGTCGTCAGCGTCCCCGAGTATTTTGCTGAGTATCGAGAGAAAGGAGACGGTCTTGCAGCCTTCTTGGGAACCAGCATCGTCGCCAAGGTCAGTGCGGAACTACCATTCCTCTATGCCTTGTCGACAGTCGCCAAACTAGGTTTCTTTCAATGACGCTCAAGGAAAAAATTTTGTTTCAAAATCGGATTACGACGAGAAGGGCCCGCGTGCTATCATAGAAATGTCACCAGCATTGTTGTAATCTTCAGAATTGGACCCCTTTACGGGGGGTTGTCTACCTAATGCGGAGTTTAAAATATGTACAAAAACTGTGCAGTTATTCATCGGCAATCCTCGGCATGAAACTCTGTTGAGAACACTTTTGTTCATCACCAAAAAGCCATCCTCAAGACACCCGCCGCTTCAGGACCACAAGTCATACTCGATGGCACCTACCAAGAAAGCCAAAGCCTCCAAGTCGACCGAGTCCATCGCGTCTCGTCTCGCTCTTGTCGTGAAGTCGGGCAAGTATTCTTTGGGTTACAAATCGGCGTTGAAGCAAATGCGCAGTGGCAAGGGTGAGTTCTTTCAGTTGATAAACTCACGGGGACTGGAGCGTGAGGCTGAGAAGGTCCCTTTGGCTGACGATCGTTTTCCTCGTCGTTCTCTTGTGCTCCATTCATAGCCAAGCTTGTCTTGATCGCCGCAAACTGCCCTCCCTTACGCAAGTCGGAGATTGAGTACTACGCTATGTTGTCAAAGACAACCGTGCACCATTTCGCTGGCACCAACGTCGCTTTGGGCACTGCTGCCGGTAAACTGTTCCGCGTCGGGTAAGTCGACCGCGCATCCCTATCGTGGCACCCATCTGACCGGCCGCCAGGGTTATGACTGTCTCCGACCAGGGCGACTCGGACTTGCTTACCTTTGCCGAAGGCAATGCTGCATAACTAGGCACAAAATAACTAGCAGTACCCTTATGTACGTCGTTTATGTCGCAAGAAATACTCTCGGGTAGGGCCCGTCACATTATGCATTAACATGTACATCCATTACATGCTATTACACTCCATGAGTTCGGTGTCATGACACTGACAATGCATCGCGGTCGCCAAGCATAAGTCAGAACCTGTGGAGCCGGTGTAAGATATGATAATCGTGACAAGCTAAGACCCGAGCGGCCAGGTCGCCCACGCAGGGTATACAATATATGTACGTGATCAAAGTAACAAAAACCGCCAAACATCCATCTCTTTCTTCTACATCTTCCCTCCCTTGCGCCCTGCAAGAGTCCCGGCCGCAGCCAGACTGTCAACCGTGCGTGCAAACGCGGGATACAGAATACTTTGCTCGGGCTCATTAGACCGTATAGGCGGATACATCGCCGGTTGAGGACGGGATAAGAGTGGCTGCCTGGCCAGCGATGGTTTTCTCTGCACCTCGACGTCTACGACCTCGGGTACGAACATGTCGCGTGTTTGGAGGTCATCAAATGCGATGAGATTAACATCGCTCTCTTCGTCTTGCACGTTCAATCGACTCCACTTGCGCGAGATACCGGACGCGCTTGCTTGACTCTGGCCTAGACGGACAGGCGGCACCGAAACGGAAGCCAGCAATGACTCCGCGCGAGTTTTGTGGCATGGGAGTGGGGGCGGCGGTCGGAGACGGCGCGGGAGTGAGAGGGTCGCAAGTGGCGCTAAAGCATCTACAGATACAGGCTTTTCGAGGAGTTCGCGGTGCGCATGTTCGAAGTGAGTTTGAAGTTGTTGTATGCGAATGAACACCTCGTTGCAACCTTGAGGTAATAGTACTTGGGTACAGTGACAGGCAAACACCACGACTTTCACGTACTGTATGCTGGACATCTTAATGCCACCCTTGACAAGTGGCTGAGGTCAATGTGAGCCTTCAATGCCTTCAATGAGCTATGTAGTCGACCAGCGCATCGAGAATGGGAACACTGATACATCCCATCCTGCAATAAGGCCAGTGAGATCCGGATATTGGCATAAAATTGTCATTTACCTGCTGCTTGACACGAGAGCAATGCCGAAGGAGATGCTGTAGACATGCAAGATAACAATTAGTAACAAAATTTTGAGGCATAAAATGCATTGGCACCTCCTCCAAGAGTTACCAAGTAATCCTGGAGGCAAACCCAGCCACTTGATCAAGCCTGATCAAGTACAGGGAGAAGCTATACTGGATTCTAAATAGCACATGGGGAAAGTGGAGTCTTTTGAGAAGGGAGAAGTCTGATGCCAGCAACCACTGAAACAAAACAAACAAGGAATTATCAAGTTAATTACCTTTGCTAATGTGTCCCAGCTATTGAGTGTGATGGTACAACCCTCCCATTCACACTGCATTGCCTGGATGACATGATGTGCAAGGTGGATAACTCCTTCCTTTGATATATCAACCTTGAATGATGACATCTAAAGAGAAAGGTGTGTTATTGAAAATATTTGAAAAAACATGTTTATTGATTAGTCATATGTAATTGGGCTTGGAGAAATACATACATGTAAATAAATCAAAAGTGGATCATAATTGAATATATGTAACATATATATAATGATAGAGTGTTCTTTAGTTATGTTTAGGCAATAGCATGGGTACCTGCCATATATGGTAAGTCATGACTCACTAATTATTTTTTTTTGCTTACCTGTGCTGGTACTTAGACTTATCTCATGCTCTTACTGCCCTCACCCTCATGCTCTCTTCTGTTATCCTCAGCCCAAGTTGGCATGCAGGAATAACTGCACAATATGCATAATTGCTTGTGTTATAATGTGAATGTAGAATGGTGCACTGGTGCAGAGAGCAATAGTAAAAGATCCCTATGAGAGAAGACTCACTATATTATGAGAGAGGTTGGTAAACTGAGTGGTGGATGAGAGCAAGGAGCAAGCAGATGAAAGTCTTGAAGAGAACTGCTTGAGAGATGAAGGGACTGAAGGTCCTAGTACTTATACATGATATTCAAACCCAGATAATGGAGTTCTAATCTATGTATAGTATTACCCATAACCCTGGGTAAGGGCATGATGTGTTAAGTCTGGATCTTCTCTGGGTATAACTCTGGGAACTCTGGAGTTGAGAAGAATGGAGAGGGTAGGGCTTGGCTTCAATGCATGTGTTGTGCCCTTGCCAATAGTTCCATTGCCCTTATTTTAGAGCAAAGGTTTGGAGATGGGTTGGCAGTAAGTTGAGAGACTTGATCAGAGGAGAGGAGGGACTAAGATGATATTTGAACTGAGGAAATACAGGAGGTTGGAGATAGGGTGTATATACAGAGTTAAAGTTGAAGTTGGATTAGTAATTGGAATTCATAAGTAAAATGTATCCAGTAAAGGAGAAGCCAGAGCTATGCTCCTGAGCAAAGCATAGGATTGGGGGAGTATAAGAGGTGAGTCTAATACATATGGAGAACAAGAGGGAATATAACTAGAATGGAGAAAGGTATATAGTACAAGAAATCTGGCAAACTGGAAGTCCAGAGTTATATCTTGGTCAAGATCAACCCAGAGTTTATATTATCTACATGGAGTTGGGGTCGGAAGGGTTGGAGATGACTTGAAGGATTTCTGGGATGTGACATGATGTCATAGATAAGAGATAAGAAGATAAGGAATGATGTTAGAGATAAGAGTCTAGAATATAATACAGTGACTCCAAAAACCCTTTTTATACTAACTCAGAATGTGGTGTGTGAAGCGCACCACCAAACAGCATGGGAATTACACTTATCTTTGTTGGAGTTATAAATAGTACATACTCTCAGCTACAATATTGCCCCCTAGGTCATGTGATTTGGTCCACATGCCAGAGAGATATGATCAATTCAAAACAGCAATACCATGGAAAGGGTTTTTTCACTTTTGAGTCGATGACTAGGATCTTAGTCAAATCATTGAATATTTGCCTTTGTTTGTTAGTACAAACAAAGATATGCATGTAAATAGTATGTCTGAGTTTAAAAAAGTTCACACACTTCTTGATTCTCAACCATAATCATGGTCAGATCCCGCTCTCTTGCTCAACAAAGCTCTATCCTTTCATTGCTTGATGCTGGCTGCTCTGGTGAAGCTATTGCCAAGCAAACTGGTGTTAGCCCTTCTGCTATATCCAAACTTTGCTCCAAAGAGCATTCTGCCCTTCCCAAAGCTGTTGGGGATTGTCCTTCCAAGCTTTTCCCTACCAACATTCAACATGCCCAACATCTTATCATCTCTGGCAAAGCTGAAAATGCTATTCAAGTGACCAAAGCCCTTACCACCATTACCAACCAACCCCTCTCTGCCAATGCTGTTTGCCTTTACTTGAAGAAAGGTGGTATGAAGGCTGTGGTGAAGTCCAAACACCCCCTTGTCTCTCCTAGGCATTGCAAAGCTTGTTTGGACTTTGCCTATGCCCACAAGAATTGGACTCTAGGGGACTGGAAGAGAGTAATATGGTCTGATGAGACTAAAATCAATCGCCTAGGATCAGATGGGCACAAATGGGCATGGAAAAGGGCAGGTGAGGGGCTTAGTGATAGGCTGGTGGATGGAACCCTCAAGTTTGGAGGAGATTCTCTGATGATGTGGGGCTGTATGACTTGGGAGGGCATTGGATTTGCTACCAAGATTGATGGTAGGATGGATGGAGACCTCTACCTTCAGATTTTGAAGGATGAGCTCCAGCAAACCCTGGAGTATTATGGTCTCAATCCTCCTGATATCATCTTTCAGCAGGACAATGACCCCAAGCACACCTGCAGGAAGGTCAAGAACTGGCTAGAGGAGCAAGAATTCAGCACTATGGTTTGGCCTGCACAGTCTCCTGACCTAAACCCTATTGAACACCTCTGGGGTTGTCTCAAGAGGAGGCTTGCAGAGCATGAAAACCCCCCCAATGGGATTCATGAATTGTGGGAAAGGGTTCAAGTGGAGTGGGATAGGATACCAGTTGAGGAGTGTCAGAAATTGATTGAAAGCATGCCTAGAAGGGTTCAGGCAGTGCTTAGAGCAAAAGGAGGCTATACCAAGTACTGATAATATCCAAATACCCTTGTTATTTCAAAAGTGAAAAAACCCTTTCCATGGTATTGCTGTTTTGAATTGATCATATCTCTCTGGCATGTGGACCAAATCACATGACCTAGGGGGCAATATTGTAGCCGAGAGCATGTACTATTTATAACTCCACCAAAGCTAAGTGTAATTCCCATGCTGTTTGGTGGTGCGCTTTGCACACCACATTCTGGGTTAGTATGGAAAGGGTTTTTGGAGTCACTGTATTTGAGAGAGTTCTGGTCACTTGAACCACATTTTCTGCTCTCTGAGTTGAAATAAGATAAACAGCATGGCAAATATTAGCAGAAGAATGCTTTGATGGATGGCCTCCAGTAAACTTCTGAAGGTTGGAATGCTTCTTGAAACAAAGTCTAGACATGATAGCAATGCTGAAGCCAGTAGTAAAGGCAATAGAGTGAGTAGAATGTCTAGCATCAAGCTAAGCAAGAATAGTGTTCTGTTGAGTAGCAGAAAGAGATTTTACAATATAGTGGTTAGAAACAAAGAGCTGTTGTAGGAGTAGGCAGCTCTCTATATTTGTAGGGTCTATTTTCCCCACTTTCCAGCTGATATTCTAGAGATTTCCAAGCATTATCCAAACATTCATTATCAATTTGTGTCCATCTGATCTGATCTAAGGTGATCCAATCCTATTTGTGCATATCTAGTTTATTTTTATTTATCTGAATAGTCTATTTCATATCTATTGTTACAGATACTATTTTTCTTTTCTTTTCTTTTCCTTTTCTCACAATCACATGACTTGTCATGTGATTAACCCCTAAGTTAACAGATCACGAGGTAAGATCATGTAACATTTTGACATAGAGTAATGAGGCTGCTGTGTGCCCTTCTCTACAAAATGGCTTCGCTGGGATCTGCTATGTGATCTCTGGACACGTGTATTTAATCTCTGTTGACCCTGAGACCCTGGTGGTTCTTATTCTCATGTTCATCTCCATGCACTTCTCTTCCATTTTAGAAGTTGCACCACTTACACATTTATTTAATTACTGTCTTTACTTTAACTACATTTGTAATTACTCTCTCATGGCCTGTTGGTCTGTGTGCATCTTGTCATAGTATATATAGTAGTGAATAAACACCACAAGAACTTCAGTCAAGTTCTTGTCGGGATTCCCCTACTCTAACTCTTGATTCTAAGTCAGTATCTTGTGGTAATAACCTAGTCATTATTTGATTAGGGTTGCCAACATTAGAACTTGACTATTCTCGCTACCTCATTACCACTCTTCACTACCTTTCCATGTCCCACATCTCCTACGCCAGTCCCCCTCAGGACAGAACTGAGTTGGTAGAATACCGAGCAAATATTCGTCTATATGGTTGTCTGCCATCAATTAGGATAAAGTTGCTATCGGGCATAGTGCACTAGCCCCCATTGTCTGTTGAGTGCCTAATGGTCCATACCCTTGTTGATGCTACATGAGGCAGGTTCGTGGAACACCTGTGACATCCATAGAGCGATAACCTTCTCTTCCCATTATGGAGGTGTGCTCAAACCAATTCATACGTAATAAGTGGGCTGTTGCCTTATACGTTCTGTTTGGTGGAGTGAGTTTGTCCTCCTGAACCAAGTTTTTCTTTTAGTACAACTTTATGCAAGCTGGATTGGCTGAAATTGCTGAAACCCTCCTTACATTCATTCACTCCAAAATCCAACCTTGGGCAAACGGTGACCCTTACAATGACTTTTTAAAAAACTGGTCTATGGACTTATTAAGAACTATTCCTTCCCCTCGCTATTCCCGTGCTCTTCGTCCTTCTCACATCTTATGCCGACCATCCTGTACCCCTAAAACTGTAACCAACCATGATGGAAGATGACAACCGTCTCAACCAGCTCAAAACCCTCATCGTATCCCTCCAAGCCAAGCTCCAAATGCTCAAAGAAGCACCCACTGTCGCCACTGAAACTAAAATCACCAAGAAGGTGAAAGTAGTCCCTGACCCAGGACTTTATGATGGGTTCTACAATAAGTTCAAGGACTGGTGGATGAAGATGTCCCTTTATCTCATAGTCAATGAGGAAGGATTCCCTTCCAATAAGGAAAAAGCTATTGCCATTCTCACCCATCTCGGTATTAAGGATGGCCAAGACAACAACGGCGCTGCCATGTGGGCACGCGTCAAACTCCACACACTAATGAAGGGATCACATCATGGCTGGCCTGATTTGTCAGCAATAGAAAAAATGATGACAGATAGATTCTGATCGGGCAATGGCAAAGACATGGCCCAACAACAACTCCAACACTTTAAACAAGGGAGTTGCTGCATTGAAACCTTCCTTACAGAATGGTTAGCCCTATACGAAGAAGCAGCAGTTGGTGATGCCTTTGGCTGCTATCTTCTGGAGAAGAACATTCACCATGAAATAATGGAACAAATCTTCTTCAATAATTGAAGGCAAACTACCATAATGGACTATGTTAAAATGATCCAAGAACAAGGAAACCTCATTGAGGCCTTTGCATTAAAAGGCAACAACCAGGGACATGTCTGGAATAACAACACGCATAATCAAGGACAAGCCGGCCCTTCTCAAGAAGATGCTGCTAGGACATACGGTGGCTGAGGAGAGCCCATGGATATTAGTGAGGTATGCAAGGGACGATGCTTCAATTGTGGAGATCCTCATCTCACCAAAGACTGTCCTAAGCCAAAGAAGGAATGCAAGGAGTGTTACTTCCTTGGGGGAGGGCATTCCTGAAATTGCAGCCAACGTTGCAAGGTCTGCCAGACTCAAACTGGTGAAGAAGATGATGATTTGGGATCTGACCACAATGAGAGACATGTGGCAGGAATGGATCAGCCAGAATCAGATTCAGTGAAGAAAGGACGTGCTGTTCGCCAAATGTACAGCAATGACTTTGAGGCCATAAAGGTCTATTTCGCAGATATATTGGATTCAGAACAAAAGGGAAAAGGCAAAGCCGCGTGATCAATCTGGGTAATCACATGGCCACGGACCTTAATACGAACAATTCTTTTAGTATACTTAGCATTGAATATGGTGAAGAGGAACACAAGTTCTTCAACACCCAGGATAGGACATTTTCTCCCACATCATCTACTTTATCTATAGAAAACGAATTGGGGTCTGAGACTTCTCAGCTTGGCAGGCATATACCTGTGCTTAATTCCAATTATAAAAAAGAAAAAAATATTACATCACCCTCTAGCTATGAAATCCCAGAATGAATCGTAATTTGATCTCTATGCCCATGCCAAGAGATCAACTTGGACATCAAGGTCTCTGCTTTGACCTCCAAGTATTCAATGAACAAAGCAAAGGCCCTCCTTGACTCTGGAGCCAATGGCATTTTTCTAGATCAAGTATGGGCACAAGAAAAAAGGATTCCCCTGACTAAGTTGGCAATGTCCATACCAGTGTTCAATGTGGACAGAACCAAAAACTCTGCTGGAAATATTACTCATACCACAGAGTTAATCATCGACTATAATGGTCACAGGGAAAAGGTCATGGCCAAAGTTACCAATCTCAGCAAAAATCCTCTCATTTTAGGGTACACATGGCTTTCAAAGCATAACCCTGAGATTAATGGGCAGACAGGCACTGTCAAACTCACATGTTGCCCTTACACCTGTTATTTATTATCCGACTGTCCAGTATTCCTTCATACTCTGGAAGAAAAGGAACTCAACAACATGCCCTTCATTTATGCACATATCAAGAAACAGGAGATTGAACCTCCTAAACCAAAAGAGAAAACAATGGAAGAAATGGTCCCTCCTCAGTACCATAAATATCTACAAGTTTTCAGTAAACTGACTTCGGAATGAATGCCAGAAAGGAAAACCTGGGATCACAGGATTGAAACAAAGGAAGGATTTATACCTCGCAAGGGTAAAATCTATCCCCTATCTGAAATGGAACGTCTTGAGGTAGACACCTTCATTGATGAACAATTATGAAAAGGCTATATCTGACCTTCTAAATCTCCTTAAATGTCACCCATATTTTTCATTCCCAAGAAAGATGGCAAGAAACGTATGGTACAGGATTACTGATATCTAAACAAGTGGACCGTCAAAAATAATTATCCGCTCCCACTTATCTCCCAACTTGTAGATTGACTCAAAGGAGCTAAATTATTTATCAAGATGGACTTATGATGGGGCTATAACAATATACAAATGAAACAAGGAGATAAATGGAAAGCCACTTTCACTTGTCACCGAGGATCTTTTGAACCCCTCATAATGTTCTTTGGATTATGTAACTCTCCTGCAATATTTCAAAATATGATAAACGATATCTTCAGCGATATGCAGGGAGTAGTTGTGGTATATATAGACAATATCCTTATATTTACAAAAATGGACAATCAAGAGGAACACGATAAAATTGTCATGGAAGTATTTCACAGGCTCAAAGAAAACAATCTATTTATTAAACCCGAGAAATGTAACTTTTCGGTCAAGGAAGTTAACTTCCTTGGAATGATTGTAACCTCCAAAGGCATCAAAATGGATCCTTCTAAGGTTAAAGCTATTACAGAGTGACCTATGCCCACCAACGTCAAGGGAGTACAAAGCTTCCAAGGGCTAGCCAACTTCTATCACCGCTTCATCAAGGATTATGCACAAGTGGCTAGACCATTAAATGACTTGATGAAGAAGGACTATCCATGGCACTGGACACAAAGGGAGCAACACACATTTGACACGCTTAAGAAAAGTTTCACAATGGCTCCCATCCTTGCCTACCCTGACAATGATTGCAAATTCAGGGTTGAATGTGATGCTTCAGACTATGCAATGGGCACTGTTCTATCTATTGAAAAAGAAGGAAAATGGCATCTGGTGGCCTTTTCTTCTCATAGCATGTCACCAGAACAACGTAATTATCCTATCACTGATAAGGAAATGCTAGCCATTATCATGGCTTTAGAACAATGGTGACATCACCTTGAAGGTACCAAGTTCCAGTTTGAGATCTGGACTGATCACACAAACCTCCAATACTTTATGAAGTCCCAAAACCTGAACAGGCATCAGACACGATGGGCATAATATTTATCTAGATTTGACTATCTTCTTGTATATAAACCAGGAACTTCCATGGGAAAAGCCAATGCTCTCAGCTGAAGAGAAGATCACTCCATCAGCATTAAGAATGACAATAAAGACATTGTCTTCATTTCCCCAGAACATGTACAATGAATGGAAGTCACCCATGTTAAAGGAGAAGAAGAAAAGATACTCACACACATCAGGAATGCTCAAATACATGGAAGCCTAGAAGGTGACTTAACAAGGTACACAGTGGATAAAACCAGCCTTATAACCATAAAAGGAAAAATCTACATGCCTGAGGAAGATAACCTCCATTAGAATATTATATTGCTTTATCACAACTCCACCTTAGCAGGACATGGTGGAGCAGACAAAACCATGGAACTGGTTTCCAGATACTATTCCTGGGATGGTCTTTGTACCCAGATTAAAGATTATTGTTCCTGATGTGAATGTTGTGCTCGGATGAAACCGACCAATACATAGCCTGGTGGTTTATTAAAACCAAACCCTATCCTGGAAGGCCCATGGCAGGATATCTCTGCAGATTTCATCATGGATCTGCCAATCTCTGAAGGATTCAACTTGATCCTAGTGGTTGTTAATTGATTCTCAAAAGAAGTTGTATTTATTCCCATGACTAAAACTATTACGTCCCTCAGAATGGCAAAGCTTTACTGAGATCACATATGGAAGCATCACAGTCTTCCAAACTCTATCTTATCTGATCATGGCCCCCAGTTCACCACTCAAGTAATGAAAGACCTGGGAAAAATGTTGAAGATCGAGTTACACATGTCAACTACTTTCCACCCTCAAATGGACAGGCAGATGGAAAGGGTTAATTGTGACCTTCAACAATATTTACACCTCTTCTGTGCAGAGGAACAAACATGTTGAAGCAAATGGCTAAGCCTCGCCCAATTTAATTATAACAACAGAATGCACTCAGCAATGGGCAAGTCCCCATTTACTCTCATGCAATCATATGCTCCACACATGGGAATTGAACCCATGGTCGCTAAAGCTCCGGCAGCTACGTCATTTGCCAAGGATTTCAAGCAAGTCTTGAAGGAGGCACGAGAAAATCTAGAAAAATCCCAAAAACAAATGAAAACTCAAGCAGATAAGCACTGCTCTGACGTAACTTATACTGTTGGACAAAAGGTCTGGTTGTCAACCACACATTTGAATCTACGGCAAATGCAGCAATCAGCAAAACTTACAGAACAATGGCTGGGTCCATATGAAATCATTAAACTTATTGGAACCAACACAGTCGAGCTTAAGCTCCCATATTCTATAACTATTCACCCTGTTGTCAATGTTTCCAGGGTTAAACCGTACAAGGAAAGATTACCAGGCCAACAGACAGACAAACTGGGACCTGCAGTAGTAACGAAGGAAGGTGATGAGGAATACAAAATTGACTATATTGTCGATTCCCATTTAAAACAGGGCAACATCGAGTATTTAATTCATTGAAAAGGTTACTCAGACGAAGATTATACTTGGGAACCTGCAGGACATTTGAAGTCAGCTAAAGAAGCCATTACAGACTTTCATGCTTTGCACCCAAACACACCACGAAAACTATGAATGGTGCAATCGGCCTTTGAATCTTTATTTAAACCATACGAAAACTTTACCTCTTCTTTAGATCCTCATTGGAGTCACCTGGAAGTCAACCCATAGAAGGGGGGTAATGTTATGGATACTATTTTTCTTTTCTTTTCTTTTCCTTTTCTCACGATCATGTGACTTGTCATGTGATTAACCTCTAAGTTAACAGATCACGAGGTAAGATCACGTAATGTTCTAACATAGAGTAATGAGGCTGCTATGTGCCCTTCTCTACAGAATGGCTCCGCTGGGATCTGCTGTGTGATTTCCAGACACGTGTATTTAATCTTCGTCAACCCTGAGACCCTGGTGGTTCTTGTTCTCATGTTCATCTCCATGCACTTCTCTTCCATTTTAGAAGCTGCACCACTTACACATTTATTTAATTATCATCTTTACTTTAACTACATTTGTAATTACTCTCTCATGGCCTGTTGGTCCGTGCGCATCTTGTCATAGTATATATACTGTAGTAGTGAATAAACACCACAAGAACTTCAGTCAAGTTCTTGTCGGGATTCCCCTACTCTAACTCTTGATTCTAAGTCAGCATCTTGTGGTAACAACCTAGTCATTATTTGATTAGAGTCGCCAACATCTATATTAACCCAGACTTATCTTATATGTTCTACTATTATCCTGATTACCACTTACTATTTCTATTTCCTTTAAACTTTGCTTCCTATCAGTTCCTATCACAGTGCCATCTTATTTTGAAATGTTGCTATACTTCTTTGATAGTATTGTTACAAAGTCCTAGGTATGCCTGGACTATAAAAAGTTTATATAAGGATTTTGGAATCTATCTTATGCTTGCCTGCCTTGGTCACCATTGTTTTCTAAGTTTTGTTATCATTGGTTCTCTTCCTTGACCAACTTTTCTCAATACTTTTGTATCCAGTTCTTGTTCTTGACCAGATTATCTTGTTGTTATGTCTCTCTCATTCTGGATATTGTTTCTCCCCATTCCAGATTCAATTGGATTCATTTTCATGCTGTGATCTGTCATAGCAAACCCTCTCTTATCTGATACCCTACCTACAGAATCCCTTGGAATGAGTTTACTTACCCATCTAACTACTGTAACTACCCATAGGTCTGTTACAGTGACCTCAAAAACCCTTTCCATATTGGCTACCAATGCAGTGTATGAAGTGTACTGCCAGACAGCATGGGAATTTCGCTTAGCTTTGGTGGAGTTATAAATAGTACATACTCTTGGCTACAAGATTGCTCCCTAGGTCATGTGATTTGGTTCACAGGCTATAGAGATATAGTCAATTCAAAACAGTAATACCATGGAAAGGGTTTTTGAGCTTTTGAATGAAAAAGGGTATTTGAACATTATCAGTACTTGGTATAGCCTCCTTTTGCTTTAAGCACTGCCTGAACCCTTCTAGGCATACTTTCAATCAACTTCTGACACTCCTCAAC
>JBBPRD010000068.1:0-24257 GCA_038092855.1 Boletus piedmontensis
GTGACCATGGCCCCATGTACTTGACCCCAAAGCATGAAATATGGTGGGTCAATTCGACAGCTTACACTGACCTTGGAAGCTGTGTCACTGGTGCTCTCACAGCGGAGGGGAACCAGATGGATCAATGGACAATAAGTGAGTGACATGAGCGGGGTCAGAGCCTGCGGTTGGCTAGCATGGTTATCTGTCAAAGAGGACCTTTGTGAGATGGTGAGCGAAACCACAATACTCAACCCCCTCCCACTTGTATACTAGGTAAACTGTAAACAATAAGCTCCCACCCAGGTTGGAACATGGCTAGAAGTGATTGTGAAGGGAGTAACCCCGTCTCCGAAGGCTCCAAGGAAATCTCCCAGGTGAGACAGTTGAGATCACGGACTAACTTGCACATGCAGGATCTTGAGCAGTCGGGACTTGGGAGGTTGTGCAGGTTGTAGAATGCTCCAGTAAGTATCACTTCCCTCTATGGTAGTAGTGGGTTTTATATCCCTCAGTTTGTTTTAACTTTTCACTTTGATAGGGACTTGCTCGTTACAATGATGCTTATCTATTACTGCATTCCATCCTGTTATGGGTTAGTGCATTCGCCTGTGACCCTTGGCCTGATCCCTTCTACTTGCCATCATGTCGTATGCATCGTAAGTCACATCTTGTCATCGGGCTGTCAATTCTATGGTATGATTTATCATTTCCGAGAGTCGCGCATACACATAACATTTCATCAGATTTGAACTCGCCAATGTGGGCGTTAGTCAGCTAGCTCATATATGATATAATTGCCAAGGGAATCCATGGCCGAATCACTGGTAATCTTCCTCTCCTCAGTCCTCACTCTCTGTTTATTGAACCCTCAGACACGCTATTTCTCTTGTCACTGCCATGTCCTCCAGCTTGCAGGCCGCTTTGCACCTTCTCCAGAGGAATAACTACACGTCTAGTATGGTGATTTATATCTTTGTTCAGTAATTAATCTGATTAACCACCCCAGTTGTTATTGTCACTGCTGTCGTATACGATTATTGTGAGTGATGCTTATGGCATACTACCTTTGGGCTGAAGTGAACATTGGAACTTCAGTTCTTACATTTTTACGAGAGGTATGTTATTCCGCAGTCCTGATCCTATTTGTTCACTGACAATAGTGTTCAAAGATACACTATGTTTGGGTAACCAAGCAAGAATCACCGAGTGAGCACTAGGTTCCTAACAATCTCACAGTGCAGACCCTGGACCTGGGTCTCTACAATATTTGTTCTGGTATGTATAAAGGCTCAGGGGAAGCCCATCATACATGTTCCCAATTGACACTTCCTCAGGTTCGATATCTTGGCCTTTGTTGGGTTATGTAAGTTTATTGTTTCTATGATGCATATAAAACTACACAATTAACACTGAAACCATGATCAAGTATTGTTGGCCTTGGTATGTTCAGAGCTGATTTGCAGATTGATTGAGCTAATCAGATCCATTTGCAGTTGGGAGCACCTTTGTCCCTGGCTCTGTCAGAGTCAGTATTTCTGCTTTGCATCTTGTCTGTCATCAATGACCATCTTCTGACAGATGTATGCATCTAAATTCCTATTGAACTGTATTGATAACAGTTCCATAGGTGTAAGCAGACTGTTTTACTGCCACTGTTGGTAGAAGACCTGGATATTCCAAAGGTACTGCAATGTATCTGGCATCAATCTGGCTGTTTCTAATATTTTATAATGCTGCTGATTGTGAGTTACCATGCTCCCTCAGTATTTTCTGCAGACCATGATTCTAACTACAGTTGTAATGATCCTCCGGGTGTATGCAATGTGGAATCAATCCAAAAGGATTCTTTATCTCCTTCTGTTCATTTACACTCTGCAGGTCATATTTTCCTTTGTTATCTCAGGGATATATGATGGTCCCAATGCATACTCCTCAGGTGGGCCTTGAGCCAAACTGCATACATCACTGCAATCTCATGGAGATGATTCCCATCCCATCCCATCCTTTTCTCCAGTCACAACAAGTCAACTCCTCAATATGTCCTTTTGTAGTTTATATCCGAGCGACACTGCAATGAAGCTTTACGTGTATGACAAAATCCCGCGATTTCTACTCGGTGCCACACTTTTGGTTCTCGCTGTCATCCAAACCTTGAAGCAATCAATTGAAATGTACGAAGTGACCAAGCGGTGGCAGCCTAATCGGTACATGCAGCAACTCGTGAGAGATGGAATACTGTACTTCATTGTGTATGTCTCGTCACTTTTCCATTCTCTTGGTTGTCACCATCATATTCTCTTGGTATTCATCTTACTCTTGACTCGGAGTATTTGTCCCCAAACTAACCACTCGGTTGTTTCCTCTGAACTGCTAGGAACATGTTATTCAATATTAATTCTATAATCCAAGCCGAAGTAAACAGCACTTCGTTGCGCTTCCTGGCCTTATCTGTCTCTGTACCCATGTGCCCCATGATGCCCCGATTTATCATCAGCGTGCGAGAGCTGTACGACCGTGACCTCCGCCAGCACTGGCAGGGGATCGACACCGGATTCGGTGTATTGTCGCAACAACTTGCCAGTCAGAACACGGTCGTGTCTGCAATTGTATTCGCGGAAGCCCCCAAGGGGCTGCAGGATGAGGTCGTAGAGGGAGACGCGAACGCGAACGAATCGGAAGCGATTCGACTGGAAATGTTGGGAGATGATACGTGTCAGGTTTGAACAAGGAGTTTGAGCAGAAACAGGAGACTAACACTAGTACTAATGCTGGGATATCTGTCGCGTTTGGGGGATTGGTGAACGGCTAGTAGATGATGTGGTGCCATGGATGGTGACTCAGTATTTATTTTTGCCTATCAATTATATGCTTTGTCTTCTGATCTCAATGTATTATTATGTATCTCCGAAATAATGTAGGTATATATACGTCGAGCACCTGTGATTTGAATCTCGGCTGCAACCTTTTCGGGAGCTACGCACGAACTTTGTAGAAACCATCACGTTGTTCACGTTCCTCGAGAGTTACAACAGCGTGTATGATACATCCGACCTCGCCGTCACCGTGTATCCCACCGCCGACGCGAGCCCACAAAGGAAACGGGTGTCTGTAATATGTATTCATCAACGTCGCTGAAAATTCCCAGACCTGGATCGTACTAGTACGCCCAATCTAAAACTGCTATCTGCGAATTAGGTCGACTCCCCGACACATGTATGTCGAGCTTTCGTCCGTGGAATATCCTATGCATGTACAGTTCTCATACCATCTTTTTCACCACATTTACCATAGGTCCATCGGTCCATCAAACAGGGGATCTCGGCCGTGGAAAATACGGTTTGTACCGCGGGAGCACGCCTTACACTGCTGTAGGCATCTCCTGCCGTCTCTGCACGATAGGAATGTCAAGTGTGAACCAGGTATCTGTGCGCCGCACAGGTGACAACGGATTCAACCTGGCTTTCCGCGTGGCTTCATCTTTCCCAGATAAATTTGGAAAGGGTGACAGCTGTTCGATGTCGGACAAGTCAATAGGCCGAGTTGCGAAGAAAATTTTTAGGTAGCCAACGTCGACATCCTGGCCCTCCTCCAAAGAATACGTAAACGGGGGCACTCCTCCTGGCCCATATCCGATTGCGAATACCCCATTCCGCTTGAGCGGTGCTTCAGGCATGCCAGCACTCGGCTGTGTGTAGTATGGGACTAAATCATGTTAACGAAGGCTGAACGAACGCTCAGCGAATCCACTCACCTATTCTCAAACTACCGTTATTGAACAAAAACGCGTTTAGGTATAAGTCGCGTGTTGTATTGTTCGTGATTTTGATTCCATACAGTGCGTCCGGGTCGACAACAAAATCGATGACATTTGAGGTTTCTGCGTTTGGGTCCTTTCTACAGAGTCCCGGTTCGATGGGGACAAGGAGTGCCAGCCCAAACTCATCGTATTCCTTCTCAGAGTCCTGCAGCAAGTAGAAATCGACGGTGACCCCATCCTTGGTATCAATATGATTGTTTTCCTTCGTGAGATCAAGGTACCAGTAGTAGTGCGCGGCAGCATCCAGGACGTGAGTAAGGCGGTCGAGAGTAGTCTTGAAGGAGAGTTCTGTCAGTCCGAATTGTTTCAGCTTCTGATCTAAGACTTTGAGAACAACCATATTGTTCTCCATCGTTACTTCTAGCTTGGCCACTTTTATGTCCTGGACAAGCCGAAATCTGGCGGGATTGCCATTGGCACCTATCTGCCGAAGAGTCACCTCGAGGGCCGAAGAGAGGTTCACCCCCGGAGTCAGATAGAGAGGCACGTTTCCAACACGGGTTAGCTTTGCGAACGAAGGGTTTGCTAGATTCTTAGATGTGGTTACTGTGATCTGGAAATCCTCGATTGCAGCCTCGTCATTGACCACTACAAAGCCTAAAATTCGTTTCTGATCGCTGTACAAGGTGAACTCGACACCATGGGAAATGCCTTGCGCCAGACCGGCTCCAATGACATATCTACCATCATTGTCAATGCAGACAGAGTAGTGAACTTGTCTGCCGGCAGGGACTCTCGCGTCAAATATGACACGATGCTGGTTGGGTCCTTCGCAATGAGGATTCTGCCTGGATAGATTGGATGGAGTCAATGTTACTATCTTTGTAGAAGCTGGAATACACGTACTTGTTGAGCTGGATGCGTTCGAGAGCTTCAGTGTATGTGAGATCGTCGAGAGTGCAGCCTTTGAGTGTTTCCAGGAGCGCAGTGGTAAACTCACCGCGTCCTCCATGCTCGTAAGCGAGCTCTTTCTCACCACATGCAGCCAAAAGGACGTGTGACTGGAGACCATGACAGGTAAAACCAGGGTGAATTTTCCCAGACCGACCTCCCCAAATGTCCCGATCGAGGTCTGCGGAGATACTGGAATCGAGATGGACGGTGCGAGGTACATATCCTTCGATTTTAACTCTAGTACCGGAAGCAGAATGGCAACAGTCAAATATAACACACTATACACCATGGTCAGCAAATAAGCAAAAGGGACGAGGTATGGCACGTGCGATGTTATTTCTTTTCGCCTTAGCAATACCCTCGATCAAGGCGCCAATCGTGCGATCAGGAAGGGCGGGGATGTTGGAGATCTCATAATCCTGAGGAATTAAGCACTGGATCTTCCTTGAGACACCCCACGGTGTCCAGGAAGTCGGAGCAGGGAGTTCTCCCCCATGTCCAGCATAGAAGATCACGATAGGATCCCATTCCTTGATTCGCTCATCGCTTTGTAGGGCCTTGAAGGCCTCGATTATCGCATTGCGCGTCGCCCCGTGGTCCAAGAGTGCGCGGATGTGATCCTCGGGTACGCAAAGGACTTGTTCCAGATACTCCTTCATGGATTTCGCGTCGGCAACCGCCCCACGAAGCTTCTGGCAGTTGGTGTAGTCGTCAATTCCGATAATCAATGCAAACATGTTTTGTTTCGACCTGCCAGAACGACCGGTTAATGAGTGGTGCATGTTGGCGGAAGATGACGCACAGCTTGAATGGCGCCGGGGGGAGTAGTACGGCCGGCGGTCCGACACTAGTACCGGGGCTCAGCAGCGCGGCGGAAACCGCTGCACCCGTAGGATCATCGGTTTCTAGAGGAATTTAGTTGATAAACCGTGTCGAAAATCACGCATGCGCCACCCGTACGAATTTTCAGCAGGGGTTGGGAAGATATATGGTTGACGCCTAGAGGGCGTGAGTGGCTTGAGAGCTCACAGCGAAAGTCAAGTCAAGGCACGTACAAGTTGGAACCTCAGTTACCTCTAGATGGTTTGAGTGTAGTACAGGAGACGCGGGTCGTTCGGGGAGATGATGGAGTCCGGGATGATCAAGTGGCACGCCGCTTGTATCAGTCGCTACACCCGGGTTGCCAGTGGCAGGTGAGAGGGGGCTGTCTGGTCCACAGTGGAAAAGATATAGCAGACGTCTGAGGAAGAGGCTGAATGGCCGTCCCATGCTTGGAAAGAGCTTGTGGTGATTGTCGCAGTTAAGGAGCACCTTGACCCTGACCTCTAAAACATCCCCTGCGCCCAACGGCACGTTGCTGGCAACTGTGACAGACTCAGAAGCGGCTACATAGAGTTTTGCACCCGTAGTACTTGCAACAAGCAAATTGAAACGTGGTGCACAAGGTGTTTCCTCATCATGCGTGTGATCCCGAGCTTCTAATCAACGAACTGATATATTATACTCTAGGCTCAAATGGCATCCCATTCTTAGTTGCCCAGAGGTGGACGAAAGAGTCCAAGAAAGATTTATCGTACACCGTGCATTCTACAACCATCTCATAACACTCGAACGTACAAGACAATCGATATCCCAAACGTGACCGCGCCAAAACACGACAGACAACATGCCAATTAATCCACTTCAATGCATCAGTGCCCCTCTCGGCTTTCTCAACGATTCTGCAATACCCAGGAAGGTCTGCGCAAGTTGAACCTAGCGTGGCGCAAACCGAAACGCTTAGTGTACATGTAACCTAGGAACCACGAGATATGGGCACGCACCGTATCGAGCGCTTGAGTATACGACGAGAGGATAGTCGCTGTAGGAGGCGCGAGTGGGTCCCTCGGCGCATTGTTCTGCGCATCGCGCGCAATGTCTGCCATGCGGCGCAGGTACAGCGAAGAACCATCCGGTCCAAACGACACTGAATGGAACGACACCGCTTTTCTGCGTTTACAAAACGGACCACCCCGTCAGCTCAAACGGTGCGGTATGAAACATGAGAACACTTACCCAAGTCGAACGGACGTACGGCACAGATCCTGCATAACGTAGTCTTCGATATCACATTCACCATCGGAAAGGAAAATGATAACCGGGGACCTGTGCCAATAGGGATTGAAAAATGCGGAGGCGTGAACGAAGACACGACGTTCTACCTTTCCGTGCTCCAGCTTTGCTCCATGACCACTTGGGCTTGTTGAATCGCGACACTAAAGTCGGTACCACCATTCGTATCAAAACCGAGGAGAGTGTCCAACAACTGATCTGGTGTGCTCGCAAAATCATTCACGATCGGGGTTTCGAAACCATGATCAAACAAGATCACACTGTATGCATCTCGTCGCGCAGCATTCGAGTTCGCAACTGCTGCTGCACGCGCTGTCCAGAAACTGTGCAGCGACGAAAGCACAGCGCCATATCGATTGTTCGCGTGAGCACTGATTCGGGGAGTCGCCGGTGTATTGGCAAGCGGCAGCCGATCATGCAAACTCATCGAACCGGAGCTATTCATATGAGGATAATGATGAGTAAATCCGCCCGGGCCAGACCGGATAGAACCTACTGATCAGCGACAAAGATCCTGTCAAAATCAAACCCAATCAATTTCTCGAGCTACAATGCGCGCATGCGGATGGATGGACTCACACATGGAAGGCTTGTTGCATCACGACCGGATTCCTGCATTCGAATTGATGTCCGTCCTGTGAGACGTAGCCCACCCCCGCGAGTGCGGCGTTGGGATTCAACGGCGCATGGAAAAGGGGCAAGACACAGTAAGAGGGTATAGCAGCACCACCGCCAGCAGCCGTGTGTTCTGGACCTATCGAGCGCGTTTGTGAGACAACCCCCAAGTTACAAAGTGACCTCGCAGATCCGCATACCTCCACACATGGCATCACTATCAATGTATGTGAACCATCGATCATCGACAAAAGAAAAACCCGAAAGAAAGCGTACCATTTTCCAAAGTTGGTTTGCTCTTCTTTCGAGTATGGGTCCTTGAAACCTGTGCGGAGACAGACGATCAGCCAACGTAAACGTACTCAAAGCTCGCTCACCGCTCCGCTTCCAGAACAGACCGTGCGTTAGAACGTCCTTTGCTCGATCGGGATCAGGTTGTATTTTCCTTGTGAGGTGCTGCAGTTCGTCGTTGCCAGTACACGCCGCCTCATCATCCGCGCGACAATAATCGATGTGGACGTGCCGCCCCATTGCCGAGCAAACGAGGTTACACATCATCGGTGCACCTTCGTCGTTGGTGGAGAACTTGCGCCCTTCGATTTCCAGCGGTACGTCCTCCGCCTCATCCACGGTCCAGCGGGTACGTGACATGGACCCGTGGCGCGTCTCGTGCTCTTGCTGTGGATGGCCTTTGAGCGAGTCGTTAGCACCCGACAGAGGCCCGGATCCGCACTTGCAACTTACCAAGGGGTAACGTGCAGAAATAACCGCAGTTTTCGCATCTAGAAGACTATGAAGGAAAGAAGCGCGTATAGAACATTCGATCACCATACCTTGCTTGGCAAAAATGAATGACCTTCTTGTCCGTGCTGTGGTTGTGGGGTCCCTTATGATTCGTAGCGCCCGGCGGGATCGGTTTGATGCATTTCAAGCGTTTTGCGTCTGTCATTTCGGGACTTCGTCAGATCAATGTGGGAATGCATACAAGAACTTGAGCGAACCCTGAGAATACTGCAAGAAGGATCAGTGTCAGCACAGCCATTTGAGGCTGGACAACATACTTTGGTATACTGAAATGTTTCATTTTTGCCCGTAAATGTCGCCTCAATAGAGTGCGGCGCCGTTTCGATCTCGCATATACCCGGGGCAGCACAAACGGCAGTACACAAATGTTCTTGTCTGTGGCTCACCAATCAGGGACAAGTGTTACCGCCACTTCAACATTATACATACCCGCACAGATGAATCGCACGGGAGTCAAGACCATGCATGTGGTCTTGCTCTGCACACAGACGTTTGCACAATTGACACTGAATGGAGCACAATCGGGCGTCACATTGATGGAGGGCATGCTCAATGTCACTTCATTAAAAGTGCATGAGCGCATGCAAATCATTAATTCTGCAACGGGAGCAGAAACTACCTTGGGATTCGGCACGTTCCAGGACACGAATATGAACTCCCGTCCACCAATCGAATGTCGGAGAGATCACATGACTAGAAAGGGTGTGGTGCTTCAGAATGAACATGCGCCAAGGTTCAAAGTAGTTAGCAGTGACTCACCCTCCCACACGCGTGGACAGGGGCCGCACAGAGATGCTCCTCGTCAGGGTGATCAATCACCTTTTTTTTCGTCAGTGACAAATAGACACCTCGAACAAAAGACATGCCTTTGCACACACATCCAAACACCCATGCCTTCCAGAAAACCTGCATGGTTTCCCGCACAAATGCTGGTTCGCAACGCATCTACAACAAAACATGAGCTTCTGTAACACAGTCGGAGCAACGGACACATACATGTGCTTTCCGGCGTGACCCGCACTATCACAACGTGCTCAGCACGGGATGTACATTACAATCCAAACATCACTCACCTCATCGTACATGGCCGATGCTCCCCCGGCTCGAGCGCCAAACAGAAATCACACTCGTACACACACAGATGGTCAGACTGACAGTCGTGGGCACCATTGTGTACCCGACTCTGCACACACCGCAGCTGACATCCCGCACACATCAACCCACAAAGCTGGACGTTACCCCTCAAGTCCACAATCGAGTTCTCAAAGTCACGCTTCAACTCATCGATGCGCGCGTGACTCCCACCACCACCGTCCGCCGCCTGGAATCGCGAGAGGTTCTGGTCGAGCCATTCGCGTACGTGGGCAATCCGCAAGTTCACGATCGTCTCGAGATGCTGGGCCAAACCTGTGATCCATTCGTCTTCGGGTGTGTATTGGCGGGATGCGTGACCCTCCCAAGCCGTACGAAGCACCGTCAGCATACGTTCGCGGGACACAGATTGATCGCCGCCACCACCAATGAAGAGTTGGTAAGGTGTATCCGGCAGGTTGACTGGCAAGTCTGTATCCAGGTTCTACGCCAGCGAAGTCAGTATCAAAGCCAACACAGAGAGATCGTGAGCGCAAGTTCACCTTCAGAGGCTCGCGCTCTGGATCGATTTCCGCATAGCCGAAGGCAAGCGCATTAGCAAGGAGCGTCGAAACCAGTTGTGCACGATGAGACGCCATGGTTTCTAAACACGAAATTCGTCACATAGTCCAACCAAGCAAAATGCTTGTATTCTTACGAGACATTGCACCCCAGTCGTTTGCCTGGAACAGGTTCATAAGTCAGTTGGACAATTAATGTTCTTTTCTCTCGAGGGACCATTCTCACCTTCAGCTTGGCCATTAACGCCTTCATCAAGTGTAAAAACTCCCCCGCCGACCGATGCGTGACCACCTGCTGATCCAATCGTCGCTTCACCGCAGGAAAGAGCTTGTAAAACCCTTTTGACTCAATGACCGGCCTGGGTGGGGGGGCAGGCGAATCGTGAATTACTCGATTCCCTGTTCACGCCCACCTGAACCTTACCATGGAATGATATTCAGCTTCCCAGCGTGCAGTCGAGAAATGAAATTGGCCTCTTGCTCATCTTGCACGATGCGTTGGAACTTGAGAGAAAATCTAGCAACGAACGACACACATCGTGAGGGGCTTTGTACAAAAACGCGAGAAGCAATTATCACATACTCTTTGGCAATCTCGGCCTTGTCCGAGTCGATGACATCCTAAGTCGAAGAGAAAGTACGTCTCAGCAGATGTGGTGCCCAACTACGGCAGACATACCTTGATGATGATGACCAATGTCGACTGGAACAATGACGGATTCGCTTTGGGATCTAGAACCGTGGAACTCGACTGGAAAGACTGAAAGAGCCCAGTAATATCTCGACTGAGCGCAAAGTTGTTACGGAAGAGTACCTGCAACGTGAAACTTCATTAGTCAACGTCTCCACCCCTCCACGTCATCTTACCAAGTTTGAAATGGCAGTGTTGAATAAAACGAGTAATGTGTCCTCTTGAGCGGATCTTTCAATACTGTGTACACCTACCGACGAAGAGTGACGCGTGCCAGAATGAGGTGGAGTGAGCCACACGAGAGGGTATATGGGACCGACCTTCAAAATCGAGTGCAACGATCAACGCATCCTTCGTCGGCGTAACCGACATCCACACCCCCTCCGTTGTCCGCATTGCCGATCCAGCAAACGACGTATCGACCAGATGGTTCAATGCAAAACTCTTCCCGACCGACTGTTCTCCCATCGAGGACACAACCTTGACGGGCTATCATCGGCGCCCATGAGCAAGCAGAATATCGCACTGGCAACAATGACAATACACACCTTGGATGCCATATACGACTGGAACAACGACTCGTACCACCCAAACGAGAGACTATCCACGATGCGGTTCACGTCTGCGCCCAAGAGCGACCTCTCCAGCTCAGGCGAATACACTCCATCTTTGAGCGGCACGAATCGGTTCTCCTTTGCCAGAGCGAGGTGGATCGGAATCAAACATAGGAACTCAACGAGCCATTCGCCTGCACGATAAGCTGATACATTCCAGGCACGATTCCGCATCGAGTTCGAGCGCTCCCCACTCCCACATAGCTCGGTAGCAAAGACGGCAAACGACGCAGCTGAGACATTGATGGACTTGAGTATATCCCCAGTTGGTTTCTTGGTCGACCTCTCAAATGTGAGGATCATCTCCGCAAAATGCGGCGCATATCGTTGGTAATCACGATCTGTCACGAACACGAGCGTCCGCGGGCTTCGGAGACTTGACGAGGAGATCGTTTCGCGCTGCACAGCAGGCAAGACGGGGAAACGGGTCCAGACATCGGCGTGACAGTCGATGAGGCAATTGTGTGCGGTCCCATCTCCTCCTGCCCCGGCCCTGCGTCGTGCAGAGCCTCGCACACCCTTTTCCTTGAAGGTAAACTCGGTCACTTTTCGGGTTATATTTAACGCATGCGATCGGCATTTGTGCGCCTTAAAGTCCAGCACAACAACATGCACCGCCGCTCGGCTGATCAGCGACGTAACGACAGGGCCATCCTCGATGGTGAGTGGGGCTAAGTCGAGCGGGATTCCTTCCGCGGAGCTAAAGGTACTCCAGTGATACGCCTTCATCGCCAAGTCGTTCCCCTGGGCTTGTGCGACCAGCAGACAAGCACCATCGGGCGTCGAGCTCACACTATAGGGCACCCGGTCAAGCTGGAGCGTGGCAGGCCTAGTCATCCGCATCCCTCATGAGCGAGAATCACAGTAAATAAAGAAACAAGATCAAACGCACCGAAACTGGAGCGTCAGCAAAGAAAACACCCTCGCCTGCGCCTGTGAATCGACAAGCACCAATTCTTCACTCCCGCTTACAAAGCATGCATGACGAATGGAACACCCTTCGTTATACCACGAATGCAAGTTGATTGCGCTTCCCGACGCCTGAAATCCCCGCGCGTCGTCAAAGATGAAAATGTGCAGCAGGAGCTTTGAGAATGAGACGAGAGATCAACATTACACCGTGGTAATGTAAGCGAACACGCACCTTGTCCGATGACACGACCGCCAGCATCTTCTTCGATTCGTCATATGCCAACAGAAATTTTTGCCCAATTTTTTCACGGTTGAGTGGCTTTCCGCGGCTGCGAGAGATCGCGCCGTCCATGGCCGCCAGTCGATCGAGGTAGACATTTAGGTTCCCCGCACGATCGGAGACAATTAACAAGAGTCTCTCTCCCTCAAGCAACTGTGCTCGCCTGCTCGAAACATAAACAGGGTCCGGATCTGGTTATACAAGCCATGCGAAGGAAACAGAGACGCACACCACGGAATGGCCCAACGGCAATGTGAACATGTGGGTGAACTTAAACAGTGGCGAAGGGATCGCACTCGGATTAAGTTGCAACTCGTGCTGATCTTCCGTCGTCAAGTTCATCAGATGTACCGTATACGTCGACATTGGATCTTGCTGTGACGCTCGCGAACCCGAGATCCGATACGATGCTGAAGAATATATACCTACCACACAGTTGAATGCTGTCCGCGGCACATGTGGAGTAGCGCCACCGCTCACCGAAATACCGGTCTTTTCGAAGGTCTTCTACATTATCGATTGACAACGTATGGCTACAAACAACAATGTTAGTTTTTCGGTCACAATCAACCATGAAGAACGGCCTGGTGACGCACGAATATGCAATCTGTGCAGACGAGGCATTCACATGCTTGATCAAATTCACTCTCCACTGGTCCTGCTCTTCCACCGCCCTCTTCGCATGCTCGCGCTTGATCCGCTCCGTGCACTCCTCATCTTGTATCCGGTGCACTGCTGGCGTAAGCTTCCTTAACGTCCTCGTGATGGTAACCTCCAAGTACTCGAATGCCTTTTGTTTCGCCCTGTCAGCGAGCATCTTGAATTGCGGGATGCGTTGCGCAAACCGCTCCACATCCTGCCCCAACTGACTCAAAAATTGACTGTCAGAGATCTGCGTTGCCGCGTCTGTCGCGCGGCGAACGAGAACGTCCAGCGCGCCGTCCACCTCGCTCCCTCCCAACGATAACGTTTTCCATGCCGATCGAATAGTCGTGGTCCACGACGTTGGTATCATGCTGTTATGCTTGTTGCCGCCGCCACGGGTCCCATAGTTCCCTTTCACGTTCGCTCTGGCCTGCTCCAACTCCCCCTTCAATATGGCCTCTAGGATCCCCAGATATGTCTGCTTATCCAGCTTTAAATCTTTCTTTTTCAGGAGCGGGGCCAGCTCCTTGACTAGACAAATACGGTCCTTGGCAATTCGAAAATCCTGGTCTGAAATATTCTGAAAGTCTTTGTTCAGTGATTGCGTGACTTTGTCATTTGCTTTCGGATAGAGCATCAGGAGCTTGGAGAGAGGTACTGAAGTAACATGGATCAACATGTATTGGTTTCAATCCCGGAAGCGAATCAGCACACACCTGGATTATCGACAGACTTCCCCCCTTCGTCCCCAATGTAAGGGAACGCTCCTCGATCAAAGCATCTAACGTGTCCCAGAATGAGAAGCAAGCAATGCAGATCAAAATTCCCCACACTTACGGATACAATCGCAACACTTCGTCTAGAATCGCCTCAAACAACGACCTTTGGAGCACGGGTAGCTCCGTTCGCAATTTTGTTGACACATTCGTAATCTCTGTCCTGGCATGCGCATCGGACATGTTCCGAACAGCGATGGAACGATGCTTCCATTGCCTGCATGGATCTTGGAATCGCTTCTCAAGTCCGGAGCGAACCAAGATTCCTAAAGCTTCATCGTCCAACCTTTCGCTCAGGCGGAGGCGGTCGGACATCCTGTCGACCCAATAAAGACAAGTTATGAAAACGTGATCCCCATGAAAAAAAGAAGTGCACTGACAAAAGTCCTTCGAGTTGCAGCGCTTCAATCGAACGTCCTCTGAAGGTCTCCTGAATGTCTCTCGCTTCTTGATGTTCCACCGTCATAAATCCTTGCGTCGTCTCACCAAAGAGCAAAAACGGAGTGATTGGGGCAGGTTTCGTCGGGTCCGGATCTTCAGCAGGTGCTTCTGGAAGCACGATTGCCGGCGAAATAGCCTTGAAATGTTACGTTGGTCAGTCGAAACGACGCCAGTGCACAAAATCAGGATGAACTGACCTTGAAGCCCTCGCGGACAGTCACGGATTCTTCCTGCTCGCTTGTTTGTGCAACTTCGAATGTTAACACTCGGTCCGACTCGTCCTGATCAATTTCGAGTATATTGTCGTCGTCGTCGTCATTTCCGTCTTCATCGCTCCAAAGGATGGTTTGCGCGTGTTCGGGTGAGATCAAAGACACAACTTGATCACACATTTTTGTCAGGTACCTGTGAAAGATAGATTCGGACGTTCGTCATCCCGGATGCGCTCAATAAGAACGAACCTCATGAACGTGATGCGATTACGACGAACGGAAGACACGGTGGAGTCGTCCCAAGTTGTTTGCTCGGGCCAGTATAGGAGAAATACTTGATGAGTGCCCCCGGTTTTCTCGGGCGTTGTGATAATGTACAAGCCTGAGCGGAGGGCCGGTTGTGTGCGTGCATGGGTATCGGAATCGACGAGAAGCTGGGTCGCACTGGGAAAACAATGTTCAATATTACAAAGGATGAACAATGCCGGCCGAACAACATACTTGGTCTCGTCGATGGCGCCGAGCTGCAATAGGAATCGAACAATTTCCTCTTTGCTTCCATAGACACCAACAGGTTTAATGGCATACTTGTCAAGGGACTTGAAGTTGACTCTGGTCATTGATACGTATGCACCCGGGCAAATACTATTTATGAACGCCTCGAGCGAATTTTGGGATATGATAACCTTGTCAACTGGTACCAGATCAGGAACGAAAACAGGCGCGGCATGATTGGGATACTCACCAAGACCACCACTACCCTGCTCCGCGATAAGGTCGAGAATGCGATACATGCCTTTGATGGAGTGGGCCAAGTCTAATGCATCGTGTTGGAAAGGCGGGACGTCTATATCCATCTACAGATCCACGATCAAACCCGCGATCCCTGGTGAATTAAGTTGAATGAGCTCACCTGATTATCCGATGAGCTGTCTTCGTCGACGGAGTGGTAGAGACTTTCATCTCCGTCAGAGCCAACACCATCCGTGATGGGCCGTGCGTCGATAGTTATGGACGGAGAAGGCGTCGAATCAGAATCGGACGCAAACCCAAGGTCTATGTCCATGTCTGAAGGAGAGACATCTTGACCATTAGCCTGAGAGTGTGCGTGATAAGAATCCCGGTAGTGGGAGACGACGTCTTCCCTGTCCAAAGGCTCTAAAATTGCCACTTGTCTCAGTTTTTGTCAGGCTTAATTGGCACCAGACACACCTTCCGCTCTTCGCTTGCCCTTGTCGATCTTGCTGGGAACGTAGCCATGGTCGGAGTCGGAGTCGGAGTCGCCGTTAAACAGGTTGGGAGGTTTATAGGATGGATGCATGGTGGGCTACAGATAACTTTGCTGCACCTTGGGATGGTCTTAAAAGAGGGTTAACACGAGGTCGGTCACGATGTTTTCATGAGATGATACATGCTGTAGCCGGCCACAGGAAACAGTAACTTACTGGGCGACGAAGATCTTTGTTGGACCACTGATTGGTCCTCCTGTGCTAAAAATGCCGTGACGAAGTTACCTCGTGTTCGTTGGGTTAGGGAAAGAAGAATAGGAGCTTGTTTGGCACCAATAGAATTGTGGAGGCCATCTCACGTTACCTGTTATATAGTAAACGCGATCAGCTGCCAGAAGAACACGCTGCGGAACACTAACAACAACCCCATGGATCTTCTACGTCGAGGCAGTGGCCCTCTTGAAGATCACAGACCCTGAGACTCATGGCAAGCCAGTTGAGAAGTTCAACTTGCGCCCTGACGATTCCTTATCACGATGTCGTCTCCCGCCAGGGAGTACTCTATCATGAAACTCCTTCGGGATATATGTTTTGGTGACGAACTGATGGTGGGTTGATTTACTATCTACAGGTTACTATCGAGGCAATGGAAAGAAGTGAATACGAAGGGGCAAGCAACGAAGGAGGGTACCTTCCCCTTGCAGTACTTCCATTTTCCAATGTTCACTGCATCAAACATCCACTACTCGACCGTAACGGGTCAACCCCCGTCCCTGACTAAATCAAGTTGTAAGTCTTCGTAACTCTGACCGCAGGACCCTCTCCGGGTCAGTATCTACTGATGAAGTTGGCTGTGACAGTCCACAGAATGAGTAATCAAACCTTTCCTGACGGTGGGAGTGCATGTCATACGCATATAGTTTCCGTATGCAGAGCTAATCACTACCCGAACGTATGAGCGACCGTACGAGATGTATAGCCATCCAGCTGAAGAAGCACCAAAGCGGACTGCGGTTAGAAGAGGTGACATATAGGGGAGACACCGTGACGATTCAGATATAACCTCAACTCGCAGTGACTCAGAGCCAAGAGGCGAGGGACGGGGGGAAAGGGTGGCTTGAGCTCAACTAGGTAAACACAGGGTTGATGATATCGATATCATCTTCAGCAGACCCTTGATCTTGACTGATTGCATTAACAGGGGGAAACAGTTGAATAGGATGCTTCAAGACTTCTTTGAACAGCAAATGACGTACGATCCACCAACGCTTGACAACGAGGCAATACACGGAGGCAATGCGGAAGCATCTTCGTTGGCACGCAGATAACCATATCGCTGGGTGTACGGCGCAAGACGTCTGTAGTCAAAGAACCGGATCGTGGTTTATATTCAGGATGATAATCATCTCGTCGCCCGTATGACGCTGCAGTTCTATTGTTGTCACCACATTTTCACCATCAGCGATTATCAAGTTGCGTGTCGCGGTGTTAAGTGGGGATTCAAACTCCGAACGTCCCTAATTTTGAGCGCTTCCGGTGAGTAAATAACTTCATCACCTCGTAGAGGGCTAGCCTAGACAGACTATCGAGCCTTACGCCAGGTCCCATCTACAGCAACCTCTGCCGTCGCCACCCGCATTGCCTGGCAACGTCCGAGCCTGAACGCCGAATGCCTCATCTCCGCCCTGCGGTACTACCCGCGTATTCGTCCACTCCCTCACGTCTTTTTGTTTCTTCTCTATTGTCTTATCACATCTGCCTCACTTCGCTATCAGTCGCATTCCTACATCACCGTCCTTCCACTACCGAGACGGCGCGATCCATCCAGGCCCCGCCCTCATTGAAAAACTTCGGGGAAAGAACTCGCGCCGTGCGCACACGACCTCTACCGCTCTTGGTCGGGGTTGGAGTTAGGAAGGAGCACTCTCTTGAGTGACATGTGAACACAGGGGTTGGGTCTAAAGCCGAACACTTCGAAACTTTAAAATGTGCCTCACTGATGACGCCCGGGTCCGATCTAACAGGGTGAGAACAATGTACTCAAAGAAGAGAACTAATTCGTACAGTTTAGCAGTCATGAACGAACGGGAATACGGGATCACCACTGGGTCTTCGGCGGCATGGAACGCGAGGCATGTACTGTCAGAAATCAGCCAAAATGATGGCCACCGCGCGATAAAGGTCAGACGCATCAGGGTGGTGAAGCAGCGAAATACTGGACTAGTGGATGCTTCTGAGGACCAGCGACGAGTCGGTTCCCTTGCAGTCCGTGATCCCGTTCATTCAGCCCTCCCACTCTCATCCGACGACCGTCAGCACGGCTGACGCCATCGACTCAACACCAACCATGAAGAATCAGAATCTTGAGGAGCGTACAGGCTGTGCGTACAGACTTCCTACGTCGAGGATGACTACGATCGTACCTCGATTTCCACTGTGTTTTCGTCTCTCCCCCTCTTGTCGCTCATCCCATCTACGTGCTTAGGTGCGTGCTTTTTTTTTTTTGAGTCATATTAAATTCTCATCGGGGCCAAATGGGAGCCCTATACGGGACATACGAGACTGTGTACGTAAAAGGAGCCCTGTGCCCCTGCTGCTCCCGGCCTGCAAATGCACCGGACGACAGACACCTCGTGTCCTCGTCGGTCCCGCTGTTCCCGCCAGCGGAGGTGCGTGCTTACCCACTGTATTGGTCTCTGTTAAGGTTCACAGAGGCTTGAGTCTGAATTTCGAACGCGTCGTTTATTCCTTAGTCAGACGAGGTCATGATCACGACAAAGTTAGTTGAGTGTTTCCTCATCTTGTATGTCTTGCTCATCCCTATCTGGACACGGCGCCTCCTTGGCATGACGGGACACTGCGGATGCCACAGGCACCGGAAACACCCCCACTCTCACGAAAATCGGAGATTATCCGTCATCGTAGTTCAACAGGTCTGGCATTTTCAGATTTTAGGATAGGCTCCATATCCCCGGTTAGTCCACTAGTCCCTGAATGGTCCAGTGACTTCGACCCTCTGTCATATTTATAATGATGCCGAGCTACATGACAGAGCACCCGTGTATCTTCGCCGACTTTGACGACTCGCTGCGACCTATATTTTGAACGCCGAAGGGACAGTCGTATTGAGAGGTTGTGGAGTGGCTAGCGAGGCACGGGAGCTCATCAGGGCACAGTAAGAATCCACGTCACACTCTGTTAGCTGGTCTATATGCCATCAGCTGTGCATGAGCGTAGAAATCCGTCGGCACGAATTTGGCACGAATATAGACTGCTTGGTGAGTCAGTTTCCAGTACTTGTCGATGACGGAAAGACAACACAACCAAATACCTTCTCTGCTCAAGCCGGACCCTGCTAAGCGCCTACGTGGTCCAGATAGCAAAGTCGTGATACTGATCCACAGGGGCTCACGGATTTCACTACTACTACCATCTGCCAGTTCCAACGTCCAAAGCTGACACTGTGGACTTGTTTTCATCCCAGGATAGAAACTTCAAGCCGTCCACTCCATGATTTCGCACGCGACGCGCATTGGATAACACTGAACCTCAGCGTCAGTGCTGAAGCGCTGAATCGCTGATGGCCTAGTACGATCGGGGTAAATAGCCACTAGCAGTATTTTGACCGGTAACAAACCTCAAAACGCATGTATTCGTATTCGGTACAAACTGTTACTATCTCCAACTCGAGAAATTCATACAAACGCAAATGATAAAGTGAAACGACACGTATCCGAGGCGCCTCTCCGAAAACAACTCCAGCGCTCAGCGCTAGCCCAAACTTCCAGCGTTCGACCCAAGCAAGTCCCTCGATCATCAATCATACCCGGCGTGCACCATTCCCGACCATGTCAAGTCGCGTCGTGCCCGCCGACTCATCTACGTCATCCTCTTCCGTCTGACCTTCCTCCCGGCGGACACCCGCGAACACAACCGCAGACACAGCCGCGTCTTCGCTGGAAAGCGATTGTGAGAATACCCCGAATCCGGCGTCGACTCCTTGCCCTTGGTCGAGGTGACAGTCGCACAATTCCCGTATACTGATGAAGAACCGAGGCATGATAACACTTGAAATAGAATAACTGATAGTGACCAAGAAGAGCGCCAAATCGGGCGAGATTAGAGACCCAGGTCGGATGACGGTAAGGATGTTGAAAATCAACATGCTGGTTCAGGGGAAAGTATCCGGGAGGTCAGGTTAGTTTTATTTTTATCTTTTGTGGGGTTTTGAAAGAATGGCAGGCGATAGGTGGTGAGGGGGGAACGATGCATGTGTATGAATGGCAGTACGGGACAAGGGAAACTCACATGACAAAGTAAAGAGCTCCCTCCCTCGCGAGTAGCTTCCTGAGCTGGCTGATCTGCCAGCGCTTCGTATATCGGTACATCACAATCGACTCTTTGAAGGTTGGGACGACAGCTAGAATCAACAGTATAATACCGAGAACAAATCGGGGAATTGTTCTGTCTAACACCGAGAAGGATGGCCTGCCAAATAAGTAGCCACAATGTGTGAAATTGAGGACTTGAACGATCGTCACTGAAGAAAAGAGTGAAAAGAGAACCATCTGCTCGAGAACACGTTCAGGAATTCCAGTTTATCCAAGGGCATACCTGAGAAGGTCTCATTGGGGCGTGCGTACATCCCGTCCCAAACAGAGGAGATGACGATTTGCGCCACATGAATGAACAAGAGGACGCCAAGAATTATCTTCGATCTATGCCACATTGCATAAACACGTAGAACCATCACCACTGTGATTTAACTCAACACAGAAGGTAACAAGGGTCGGGAGCACGGCAACTCACGATCGGCAGCTGCAAGGAACAACACATATCCCCAATTACCTATCAACAACATCGCGGTGCCTTTGAAATAGCATCCATATCATATCCCGGTACCGAGAGCTACAAGAGGGTGCACTCACACCTGATTAACTGTTAACGCTACAGCATCGCACGTGAGGACGAGGTACCTACGTCTATCAGAACACGATCGTCAGTAACGGGTGATATGTAAAGCAGACAAAAACGAACTCTGACAGGGCCGGGTACAAAAGTAGTACTAGCTGCGAATGCACAGCTTGGTTAGCCTGATCAGCATCGACAAGTATGAACATACCGAGTGAAAAGGTGCTTGAGAATGGATTCAGAGTTAGCCATCTTTCAAAGTATGTATCACGGGAGCCATAAACCTACATATTCCAACAAATACCGACATAACGAACCTATCGGAATGATGAGTTTGAGACACGTGCAGCAAATTGTTCCGTGAGGCCACATACGATGACGAAAAGCATAGAGACCCAAGTCCAGCGACTGCACTGTGGTATTGTCAGGGAGGCCTGGCTTGACTGGTGATCGATGATTGTTTCATCCTTACCCAAACGTAGTTAATCTTTATAAATTATTAACGGTCCGAATAAGAAAACCAGGATAAGGGGAAAAAATCACATACTTCTCTCGAAAAGGTGAGGACTGGTGACAGGGTTGCGATCGTCACTTCAAGGTAAAGAGGATAGCGTACACAAAGTATCGCTCACTATAATCATAGACGATGATGACAATTGTTACAACTGTGTTGCCTTGCTAAGATCAACCATTGACTGGAAGTGCGAGTGATCATACTGGCTGCATAGTCATTGACCTGTACTTCCAAAGCAGACTCCAAGTAAGAAGACATGATGTGTAAACGAGCGCCAGGCTGACGGACGAACTGTGAAGAAGGGCCGGCTGAGCAGGAGGGGGTTTATAAGGTTGACTAGGCATGAGGGTTGGGGTCTTGGTATTTATGTCTACCGCCCGGTTTATTAAGTTGGAACAAAGTATTATGAATGGCCATTCAACGTTATGATTAAACCGGGCGATACAGGATGGAGGAACGTAGTCATGATAAATTACTAACGCGAGATTCGGAGAGCATCTCACTTCCAGATTCAGCGACGTTGAGTCGGGGTTCGAATCTGAGAATTGGTGCCCTCTCTATTCCCGGAAACATGTCTTTTATTCCTGTCTTTATCGAGGTCAAGGAGTGATCGCAATGAACCATAGGACATACCAGCTTCAGAAAACAATCGCTAGCTATACAACACACCAAAGTATCTCGTTCGCATCACCTCCGCGCGGAGCAAAGAGTCTTAATGCTTCCGAATCAGGGGAGTCGGATCACTTAGTCTCGGAAGCTGCGTTCCTAGTGGTCACTCCCTGTTCATGTAACCTAAACAGACACACGGACAACCAGGGCCAAGGCCGGCGCTTGACTATTATGGCTATCTGCAAGGGGGGAATGTTCGTGGGGAGTTGGCGGCTTTTACTTTTTTTTTTTTGTTCCTAACACCCCCAGCCAACAGAAGGAGCCAAAAGGCCCGCTATCCTCGCGAAATGGGCGTCCCACAGTCAGCATGTCCATTTTTGTTCATTGAATTTCAATTCAGGCACTACAGGTCGTGAACAACAGCCATCCGACGTAGTAATTTGAGGCTTAGCTTGCCATTCAGTGCTATGTTCGCATCGGTATTTGGGAGTAGTATTGCATATTTTGACTCCCATTTCCGCCAGCCAAATGTACACCGGCTGGGGAGATGCTGTGACTGTCAATCACGTTCCTGTGCTTGTGCCACTGGCGAACAACGTACTACTAGGCGTCGATCTCACACCAGGGGCTCCGCGCGAGCGCTGGGGCCGGACTAGACATCCACAACGATCCCCTCACCAGCAATCCCCAAGCAAAGAAGAGCAGACACACCGAAATTGGAGCGTTGTTGGAGAAAACGCCGTCGCCTGCGAATTGACAAGCACCACTTCGCTCCCACCTATAGAACATGTATGACGAATAGAACAGCCTTCGTCGTACCACAAAATGCATGTTGATCACACTGCCCCACGCCTGGGACACGCATAGCCGTCGAACACGGAAGTATGTCACTGATCCAAGCTGTGTCGGAACGTGAGGCATGATACATGACGCATCAATAACGGCACAATTGATGACACGACCAATATCTGCAATCTATCCACTATTACTTCGTTTTCGCGCATGTTCACTGAACCTGATAGAAGTCGCAGAAGATAGGCTTTATTCAACTCGGCTCGTAGTCTGGTTTCCTTCGTTCTTCGAGCGCTCTCGTGACCTCGACGGCGTCACTTCGCCTACTCTCCTCATGCCCTCCTTTCGTGAGTATCACTACCATCACTAGCTTTTCTGCATCTGATATACGATCGCATACCCAGGAATGTAAGGAATCTCTGTTTCGTTACGATCACTCCAAATAGCTTGTACACCTTGTGTTCCAACTTTCTCTAATGATCATACTCGTGCTCGGCGTGTGGGATATGAGCTGAGCCTCATTCCCGACCAGTCGGCGATCATCGATCATCTCCCACAAGCAGCCCAAGACCTCATCCACTAAATGATCCTCTCCAGCTCTTCATAAATGCCAAACACTTCCTCGCCGTCGACGTGTATGGCAGTGGCAGCCAGAATGCCTGAGGTCAAGCATGGATTATGAGGGACTCGCACAGTTCCGCGCATAGGACCCGTTGGTCGTCGTCGCCTTTGTCGGATTTGCTACAATTTGGGACGCTGTGCTCGCACCCGATCCGGGATGTCAAGCGTTTGGGTACATGAACGCGTCCAGAGTCTTGTGTTATTGGCAACAGAAGTCGGATCATGTGATGACCCGGAGGATGATTTTTATTGGATCCCAGGGTGAGTGATACTTTATCGGTTTGGTGTAGCGCCCGAGGACCGGGGCTTTCTCTTTTCTTTGTTCCAGTAGTCCGGAGTTATCTCCCTTTGCATCAAGTTGCTTATATGTGATGGGAAATGTCACGAGTCCCAAGCCGAGGAACCAAGATTGATTGATCGACCCCCAAGCCACGTCAAGCAAGATGGGCCGCCCACCCCGACTCCAGAAACCTGAGACACGTGCATCGGATGACGCGCGTTCATATGGCGGTACTGTGGGTAATGGACTGGTCGATGTGCTATCCCGAAGCTGGCAGAGGGTCAGTTGAGTACGTTCGTGTTCATGACTTGACATTTATCAAACAATTGCATCGGACGGCATCGGCTGAAGACAACACATATCATTTTATCACGGGAGCCAACGAGGCGGCCACATCTTCTTCAGTGCTCTCCTGGGTGAAGAAGTGGATAGACATTCCCACGAGATATTGCTTACTGCCATGACTGCGACCATCAGGTACTCTCTGGACATCCGAAGAGACGGGTCTATAGGAGGTGGTTTAGGTCTCGGATGATTCATTATTATTATAATACCGCGCGGACAGTTTGAGAGCGGACGGATTCGGCAGGGGTGCACGAATGGCAGAATCCATCATACATGAACTCAGAAAAGGGACAGCGATTCGGCGAGGACATGACGTTGGCGGACATCTGCTTCCCGCTCAAAAGGAAGATGGCCGGAGTGTTGCCTGACCGGGATTCATCGCTTCAGAGGGGGTCGCGTTTGTTGGTGGGTACGGCGTTTGTATTTCGTGGTGGGGGTGAATGACTACTAGGAGGCGGATAGGAGTCTCCGGTACGCAGACCAAAGAGCTAAAGGAAGATGATACCCCC
>JBBPRD010000069.1:0-24246 GCA_038092855.1 Boletus piedmontensis
CAAGTCGAGAGCAGGAGCCATCTCCTCCCGCGGGGCTGCGGCGTACTTGCTGGGACGTGCCCTGGACAGCTTCAACACCCTCTTCATATAAGCCACTGCATCCTCGTCATTGATTGCGCCAGCGATGCTCTTCGGTTGATACAGGTTAAGAAGAGTATTTTGGTTTTCCGCCACAAACTTGAACTGAAAGAGATGCTTCTGCTTGGTGACATCAAGACCGTCTCCGCCGTATAGGAACTGGTAAACAGAAGAGTCGCTACCACGAACGGTGTTGTCGTAATGGATACGAACTCCCTCCAAGTGTTTTATGAGACACCGCTGCAGATACCCAGAGCGAGACGTCTTCACAGCCGTGTCGATAAGACCCTCTCGACCAGCCATACAGTGGAAGTAAAATTCTTGCGGCTTGACACCCGTGAGGAATCGACTTGCAACGTACCCGCCAGCAATCGCCTTCGTTTCGAATGTTTTGAACGATGGAAGTGTTTTACCACTGACCATGACTGGCACTCGTCGGCCCTCTAGCTCCTGTTGACCAAGGGCGCAAGATATCTGCTGAGCATTGACCGCGCTACCCTTGGCACCGGACTGTGTCATTGCTTGCATGTGGTTATGAGGAAACTTGCGCAGTAACCCGAAGGGTATGCAAGTATCAGCGATCGATTTTGTGAGTTTTGCCAGCTTGCTTTTGACGGTCACATCAAGACCTGCCATTTTACTATCATCCCGGAGGACGTCTTCGAGGAGAGACGTAAGCGCAGCAGGAATATCCTCTTCTGCTACTTTAGACAATGAAGGGAAGTTTTCGATGGCGCCTTCCGTGCCGAGGTTGGCGTTCTTTTGCAAGATGTTGGTTCGGCTCCGGTCCCCATCGAGGGTCAACACCAGATCGTCCATGCGACAAGTAAAGGCCCTGTGCTGCAAGAATTTCGTAAACAAACGACTGAGGATACCAAGAAGTTGTCCCGCGACAGTTGGTCCATATAGCTCATGCACGGAGTGCACGAGTCCGTAGTCTGTGGCACCAAAGGATGATTTGTCAAGAATACCACGAAGTAGTTCACCGTCAAGGATGACGATCTTATCTTCTAAGGACCCTTTCCCCCAGAGATTTCCCGGGACTTTAGAAGTGGACTCCAGGTTCAATCCCTCAGCGTTGTTAGGTGTGATGTTTAAGAGCACGGTGGAAATCTAGTCGATGTAAGTAAATATAAAGAATGGCGTAGGGAACGACGTACTACTTGTTTCCCTGTCCAAAGGGGCTTCGGAACCCATATGGCAGGGGGAAGGGTCTTGAGGTGGTCGGATGACGATTCACCGCTTTCTGGTCGGAGGGCCCCGTAGAGAAGTTGGAAATACTCATCTCTCGAGAAAAAGGTATCTTGACATGTCATCCATACTCCGGCAACGACATGATCCTGTATTAAACCTCGGAGAGGCTTCCCGGATGTGGGAACTAGGTATTGGTTGTCTGTATTAGCAATGAATCTGGCCTCGGCTTGAGCTACCGGGTTCTCTGGAAACAATCATGAGGAACCAGAAGACAACACGGCGAGTCAACATACGAGGAAAATGAATATTCATCTCTGGAAGATGTTAGCGGTTTGGGAGGCAATCAAATAGGACACATTTACCATCACCGTCGAAGTCAGCTTGCAAGAGGATAGATTAACAACAAAGAGTGCGATATGGAGGTCGTGAACATATACATACCATTATATGAATTACTACACAAGAAGACTTAATTGAAAACTCAAAAAAGATAGCACAGGGGGCACTAACCAATTCGCGTAATGCATGCGTATTGTTTTCTCGCCTTGAAGAATGCGGGCCTGGTGGCACATCATACTGGGCTTGTGTAGCGTCGGTTGTCGGTTCAAGATTAAGATATCGCCGTCCTGCAGATGGCGATACACCTTTTTATTGATAGACGGAGTTTTTGTCGAAAGACCGTTACGTCCACCATCGTTCGCATCTTGGGGTGTAAAAAGCATGTCAGCAATGGCTTGGCGTTGTTCCTTCGTCATTTTATCCTGATACAAGGTTGGTTCAGTCAACTACAAACGTACCAGGAGAAAGTCACCAATGATTGTAGGCGTCCATCTTCAAACTCCACCATAGAAGCACCAGGATAGTTCTTTGGTCCATTTATCACCCATTGACGACATTGATGGACATTCAATGGAGTGATTGGTTCTGGGTATGTCAACTTTCTAGCAAAAACGGGTGGAATGCCGATCTCGTTCGGTTCAATATTGACATCGGGGGAGATGACCGAACGCGCGGCATAATTAACACGTTTCCCCTGTATCATCTTGCTGAGTCTGTGCTGAAGTATAGAAACTCCGCAAAACGGACCATCATGTGTTTTCGGAATAGCCCCTCCTTCTTTTCGAGACCTTGCTTTATGCCAGGAGGTGGCAGCTTTCCCTGACGAAGTGGCTGCGGATTTTTGTTACTATCGAGGAAGCTGTTAACGTCGACTTGTAGTTGTATCAGGGCTTCAAGAAGCGACCCTAACAAACGTCTGCGCGAGGTCTCATCCGCAGTCGAGATTTTCAACGATGCAGCAACCATGTCAGCATTCAAATCGCGTAAACGGTACGATGTGTTAAGAACTCTGGCCAGGAGCTCATTCTGTGGGTTCTCGAACAGAGTGTCCCCCATTATTGACGGAGGTCGAAATCGCGTTGGTGGTACCAACAACACCTCCATGAAGAACATGTCAGGAGAGGCTAATGATAGACCACGGCGCGAAAGAGGAGCATAGGGTCCATGTCGACCAAACAAAAGAGAGCAGATGACCGGGCAATTTTCGAACAGACGACGAAGGTGGGCACGGCATTCCTCTGGGGGCATGACCCTTTCGTTGCGTCCGCGTAATGTTTTAACCTTTCTATTGGCTGACTTGGGCAGCGTCTCCCTTGAACGCCCAGACGTTACTTCCGCTTCTTCTTCATCCGGATAAGTCCAATCTCCTTCAGGTTCTGAGTCCGAGGGTTCTTCGACTTCGTCGAGTAATTGATCATCTGCGTTTCGACAATATCCCAAAGCTTCTCGCTGTTGAGCAAGAAGTACATCTGGGCGCCTGATGCCGACAGCCCTGTGTCGATCTTTATGCTTCCTGGAGAGATCATATTCTATAATCTTGGTGAAACCCTCCCTACGGAACGTGTATCCATATCTATTACACCAACGTCAGGGGAGTCAAAGTCATGCAAAAAAAGTTACACACGCCCGACAATTCTGGCATGTTTTTGAGAGGGCTATCTTTAGAAAATCCAGGATAACCTCTTTCCTCGCCTGGTAGACAAGCTCATTTTTGTAATGATCGCGTTTACTGCCCGATGCACGAGTAAAATGGATAGCGACGTAGCAATCGACGCGCATTTCGAATTCCTCCTCAGTTTCATCTCGGCTATCTTCGGTAGCATCGATGTTCCGCAATTGGATTTGAATATCATCCACGCCATGAGCAGCTTCAAGAAGACCACGCTCCATCAACCGTAGTTTAGCGACGTACTTACACACCTAGACTCCGAAGGACCCCTTCAGACTGAGTAAACGATGATAAGAAGGAAACTGCTCCCACCACAGATCGAGGGACCTTGAATCTATGACAGAACAAACAAGTTCCACGAAGGACGTTATACATGTTTGCCATGAACAGAGGATGGTAAACAGGAGACGGTAACTCAATATGACCGTAGTGTCCGGGACAAGTGAAGTAGTTGAGGTGACATGTTGCACAACTGCGCAAGGACAGTCACCACAGAATCAAACCGGAGAATGGGAAGACTCACATATCTTGCCGATTACTTGGTCCAAAAGCTGGATCGTACAGACCACCCACATTGGGCCTATTCAGGTCATCGAGGAGAACAGGGTTCAGTATCTGTTTCACGGATATTCTGCGGATGTCCTCTGTGGAAAGGAACGAGAATGATATACTCGAGACTGTGGAGGGTACCGAGAGAGCGACATTCATGGTAAGTGAATGAAAACTTCGCAAATATTCACTGATTGGCTTGTCAATAAACTTTTTTGCTTGAGTAACACTACACTCCCAACAATATCACGTGAGACTACTATATGGTATCCCCCAAGTCAACTTAACGTCCCGCCGCGTTTCACCCCTCCCTTACTTTTCCCAGATTTAGTCTTCTGAGCTTCGCTTACCAGCTCAGCAATCAACCTATTGTATGTCTCTGAGTCCTGCTGCAGTGCATCACGCGTCTGAAGAAGGTATGTCAAAAGCGAAGACGTATTTGTTGTCTCCAGGCGTAGGTCTGCGAGATATTTCTCCAGCTTTGTCAACGGAAACAGGTTTAGTTGATCTGCGAGACGGTCACGATACGCGTTCGAAATGAAAACGACGAATGCAACGGCCCACCTGTGCCAAGACTCAAAAGGTCGTCTATTTTCTTTGCGTCCAACTCTGGTTTAGGGCCGAGGCTTAGCTGCAACACTGTTGATGGTCCAGAGCGTGCAGGCAGTTGGGGCGTATTTGAACGCGTCCCTGCTCGAGAATTACTCCGGGACGGAGGTGTACTCCGGATTGGACCGTTTGCGGCCCTTGAAGGAGCAGACACGGGTCGAGTTGAAATGTGAAGAGGCGGTAGGGATTTAACGGTAGCTTGGGGAAGTATATCATCGAGGTTGACAGGAAGTCCGAGGGCAATTAAGTGTTGCTGTCGTATACGAGACCGTACCCAACTGATCGGTTCCATGAGAGGTGGCGAATTTAGTAGCGATGAATATAGTTCGCGACTACAAGGCATGAACAGAATGAACGAACAAAAGAACATGCAACCCACCTTGCTGAAGTAGTTAGTACCTGACCAATACCCTCGACTTGTCTGATATCTTCGTCACTGGTCAAACTAGACAGTTTGTGTGGCCAGACTGGACCAAGGATTTCGTCGATTTGTAGACTCAAGTCCTGCGCAGAAGGCAATGGATCTAGACGGAGGGACCTCCAGCCCAGCTGAGACAAGTCTGGTCCTTGTATTTCTTTGCTGAACGTCGTATCTTCCTCGAAAGTAAAATTAACATCCGAGCTCCCCACCTCACCAAAGTCCCCGAAATCTGCAAAGTCATCATCCTGCGCAAGAGAAGGCGTTTTGGACTCTAATGGGGTGTGGAAGTCATCGAAATCATCGAGTTGGTCATGAGATGCAGCAGGAGAGGTAGAGGACAATGGTGGAAGTGGGAGTGGAGACAATAGGGAGGGCGCCGGCGTAGGCACACCCCATACTGACGAATCGAAGCTAAAACCATCGTCCAAGGATTGCATCGCACCAGGTACCTGCTTTCTCGAGCGTCGAGCGAGGAATAAAGAAAATGTATATGTCGTGTGGCAAGTTACTGCAGGTAACCTTTACAGTACAAGACGAAACAAAGTCGACTCTGGCTTGATCTTGTTGGAGCGTTGCTTCGGTCATGCCACCGAACACCCACACATTTCTATTTTCACCACCAGAAGATATCTTACCTCTTACCTCTCGTCGTGTGCATCTGCGGCGGCTTTACGATGTACTCCACCTCAGTATCCAGCGGGGTGATCTCCACCGGGCTCGCCGAGCCTGGGCAATTCTCGCAAGGTGTAAGGAAATCGACTGGAGGACCTCATGGATGCTCGCAATCGGACTCCTGGATCACTCTGGGCGCAGAACTGAAAGTAACCAAACGAAGATCGACTACCTGCGGACGATGATGCTACATTTTCCTAAAGACGTTCGTACACGCTGCAAACGCAACACTTTGTCTTGCTGATCGCTTTGTCACACCATAGAGGGAACCAATCCTGTGTGAACTCGTCCACCTGTATGTCGTGGCCGGGAGACATAGAGAGGCCCTCGATGAGCTGGAATTGTTCGAGCTTCAAGTCCTTCACTACGGACCATTACTAACATATCTTGATATTAGTTGTCTACCCTCGTTTCCTTACCGCGACAATACCGTACTTCACATCTACGCGGGGATATGTTCTGTCCTTGCCTCCCAGCCTGGTTCTGCAAGCGAAGTTGATGTACAATCGATCGACAGCGAGATGCTCGACCGTGCTCAGATCTTTTTCGAACGTGCCAAATCACTCGATCCGGAAAACATCGTCGTGGATTCATTGCTAGGCATGGTGAGGATGCTCTTACCAGACGTACTATGAATCAGTGAGCTTATACGCTGGGAAGACCCAGAATCTCGCCCAGAGTCCAACGGCCCTCCCCCAGACAGAAGCTTCCGACGACGAGGCCAGCACTGATCCGCGAGCCGAAGCAGATTCTATCCGAGTCAAGAAACTGCGAACTTGATTTTGGCCCCCATGTAATGCCTAGGGCTGAAACATCCACTACTAATAATATGCGATATGCTTCAGGTATCCGAGTCCGAGTCTAAATCGATGGTGGGCACTTCTTCGTCATCGGATTCGTCGACTAACATCGGCGCTACACACACAGTTAGTGCAGGTTCTTTTTGGGAGATCGACAACGATGATCCAGCTGGTGTGTCGGGCACGGCTTGTAATGGTGGTATTGCAGGAAGAACAGATGAAATGGCCACTTCCATTGGGAAATCGCTATTGGCGTCATCTGTAGTTTGCGGATGCAGCTCAATGGAGGTCGGCGATGCTCGTTTTTGTGGTGGATTAAGGGGCATTTGCTGATCCAGAGCCGAGGAACTCTGGTTAAGTGGTCTAGGATAGTTTTGTAGCTCGGAAGTGAATGAGCGGATCCCCCCGTCGCCAAAGGCTAGACCAAGTGAGTGACGAGTTGCCGTTTCTTCTGCGCTTTCCTCTGCGGACGAGAGCGAGAGAGACTCCACGAAAGGTAGTGTTCGGACGAATGGTGGTCGACGAGGATGTAACAGAAGGTCAACATAAGAATAGCGTTTGTCGTGCGTCGTTAAATTCTGTGCATGTCGCTCATTTCAAGAGTCCGCCTTAGGAATGGGCTTACATACCTCGGAGAAGAATGAATGAAGAACAAACGCGGTGCCCTTACTCATGGCATGCGAGATTCCTTGCGCATTTTCAATACATATTTCACGAACCTTTCCGATCACCCTCCCGTGGAAGCTAGGATCGGATGAAAGATTTGAAGGTGGTCTCGAAGGAAGTGATAGTAGGATGGACAGAAGCACCCGGTTCGCAAGGGAGCGGGTAGAAGGAGCGAGTTCTACATTCAACATACAGTGATTCACAACTAGGAAGGTTTATGAGCAGCCAAATATTTGAACATGGATCAAGGCGCTTACCATCTAGAGCTGCAATCAACGTGTCACATTCATCGATCGTCGCACAGACTGCGATATTGGTTGTCGAGAGCACATTTTCCGCTTCATACTCTCGTCGCCTCTTCTTGCTTGCTCTCGACTGATTAGTGGTCCCTGAATTCGTCTCTGTACGCGACTGATGGAGGTAGAGAGGGGATAAAATGACGATGGCTGCTTTCAAGAGACGGTTAATGCCGAGTGGAGCACCAATAACAGGGCAAAAGGAAAGCAGATGGTAGGCACACCGAAGGAATGCATGCCTCTGTGAGCTTTGATTTACATGAATAATTGTAACGATCTTCAGCAAGCATGTTACGCACTGCTCGAGATTATTTTCAAGATGAGACGAGATGATCACGATTAGCCTTGATATGTGTGGGGCTAGAAGGCCCTGTGCTCTGAGAAATGGGCTTCTAACGGATATATGTGCAAGACGAGGTATTGACCTTACGTTTGTGTCAAACAAGAAAGCAACCGACAAGCCTGCATCCAAATTTGTGGTACCACTGCAGATTCAGCAATCCTAACATGTAGATCAATGTGATTTTGTCCCTAAAACAGTCTGAGTACACTTCAAATAGTTTTTCCTAAAACCAACCTCATCATCAAGAGTGCTTGCCAACAAACACCAACAAAAGGCTGTGAGGTGACCTATTGGCACTCTAACAGGGCGATTAACGGGTGCTCTGCGGTGCTGATAAGAAAATGGGGTGTATATAGCCAGAATTTTCCAGTTACCTTAACAGTGCACTAATTGCGCTGACCCCACATTTTAGCCTGTCGAGATTGAGTGTAACTGTTGTCAAAGGACTACCAGCCATTGTGTCGGCGTGCAAGAGAGGATTGGGTGGTTTGCCATCAGCTAAGCGTAAAAACCCTATGGCTTTGTGGCTCAGTTGAGCACTTGTAGGAAAGGTTGTTCGCAAAGTTAGCCAAGCAGACCAGGAAAATTGCAGAATCTCATCCAAACAATTTCGCCATAAATTTATACCCCCAACTTTCCCCCCGAGGAAGTGTAGGACAGCGTAGAGATTCACGGTAGCATCAAGAAGGCTACCTGTCGCATGATGCACAGAACCGGTGAATATTTGATTACACAGCGCGTAGAATCTCTGACTGAGTGCTTTATGCAGCGAAGGGTATAGCGGTACTAGTTGTGCCAGCGTTCGTATGGACGAGGTCTGCCAAATAATGAGCACATAGTTTCCGTCAAGATATGTGGGGCTACCTTGGCATCTCGGTCATTGTGTTTCTCTGCGATTGTTAGAAGTGCCGAGCTTACTTTGGGCACAATGGGAATTGCGACTTGTCTCTGAAACTCGAGGCTGTGTCTTGCAGCACAGAGAATCAGGCTCAAGTATCGCATAGATGCCCTTAGGATGGGAACAGGTTCAGGTTTCTGTGAACGGCGATTGTAAACGAATAAATGACACATGCAATATTCAACAAACCGACAAGAACGGAAACACAATTCCGACCCAGGACTGGGCATTGTCAATGAGCAGCGACTTCGACAAGAATGACATCCGATACGCGATGCATATGGCAGCCCAACGTGCTGCAGGATCTTTTGAATGCATCAATGAGGTGACACGGGTTACCCATTTCTGCAGATGTTGGGATGGGGCAAGGCAGGATGGCGAAAGGTGATCCAATATGAAAGAAAGGTGAGCAATGCTGGATGCATCCGTCACGAGAAACTGGAGCAGGGTCTGAAGTTGATTAGGTGCGTCCATGGACTGGGCAATTTTCTCGGACGGATGGAGCAGACCGAAGCCTTTGGTTTTCAACACGTCAAAACAAAGTAGATGTCTAGTCAAAGTTATTAGAGCATTCGTTACTCCAACTCGATGCAACGATGCAACAACTTGACCGAATCGAGCTTGACCCCGCGGTTGAAGGTCAACTTACCCTCAGTACATTCCAGGTTCGCACTAGTGTCTCCTTTCCAGACCGAGCTCACTGCTTCCCCAGGGGAAGTTTGACGTCAAGGATTTCGTAGGATTGGTGTCTGAGAAGCTGATTGCTCAGTCAAAGACCTCTTCGGGACGTGCGTCCGATTCTTCCAAGTCGCCTTCGCTGTGTGACGCGTTTCTCTGCAGCTTTCGATCCAAAACCCTTCATCCGCACATTCGAAGCAGCTGTTGACCGCCTGATAGCTATCCGAAAGGATGTACAGACAAAGACAGAGCAGCTTGAGAAGAGTGTAAGGGTATCAGAACGAGAGTACTCGAAGAAGATGGCCGAATTGAATAAAGGATTCGAAGTATGTGCTACCTCCTCATTTCCATCGCGTGAGCGACCGCGCATTTATTAGGGTGTCGGCTCGTCATTTTCGACGATGGAGAGTAAATTAAATGAGGTCGGGCGAACAGCGATTCGGATAGGTACGTCCGCCTGCTCCTCGACATAGATCATCACACTAATGTTGGGTAGGCGAAAAGCTCGAGTCTGTCCATATCGAGCGACAGAGGGCGCAGGCAGCCTATGATCTGATTGACTACTATAACCAATTCTCCCGTGGGGACACAACACGTCTCGACGCTCTCAAAAAGGAAGGTAAAGGAGGCCGACAAGAAGTGGCCGTTATCCTCAGACGGCTGGCGACGGTAGCCAAAGAGGTGGACCTTCCAATTGCGGAGAAGGTGTGTTTCCAATGAAGTTTGTGTCCCACTTCCTGGATTCTGAACTATTCCGAAGACAAGAGAGAACATAGAAAAGTATTGCGAGAAGTTCGAGAAAGATATGCTTTATCTGTTCGACAAATGTTATCGCAAAGGCGATCCGAAGATGATGCATGTCTGTCTGATTCTGACACGATCGATCGTCAGTACCGCTGTCTCACACCCACCTAACAGCGTTGTGCCCAAACACTCCTGGATTTCAACGGCGGTACATCTTGCGTGCAAGTATACGTTAATCAACACGACTTTTTTATGAATAAGATACGGGAGCATGTGGATCACAGCGATAATTTGTATGGTTCTTTTTTTCCTCCTTTTCCTTTCTCCATCCACACTGTGCTATAGATGGGGTGCAATCTCGAACCCAGACGAAAGCACTCCTCGAACCGAGTCGGGTCTAACCGAACTCTTTGGAGAAATTAGAGCAACGGTAGCACAAGAATCCCAAATTGTGCAGGCAGTTTTCCCAAACCCTCCTCTCGTCATGCAGGTATTCCTGCAACGTGTCTTTGCTCAATCAGTTTGTCCTTCTGCGTACTCTATGATCGGTGTTGAATGTTCTGATATAATTCTATAGATTCAACAATATATTGAACAACTTCTGAATAAGGGGAGTTCCATATCAGAATTGGCATATCTACGAATACTGCAACTCATTCACGTCGAAACCTCTGTCTTGGTCGATGACTTAAAGAAACATGAGCTACCCTCCCTCACACCCAGCCGATCCTCATCGCTCGAGGCTGCTGAGTTCCGTAATTCGCTCACCAATACTCCTTCCGTTGCTCACGGCGCTACGACGACGACGGTCTCTGCAATGCTTGAAACAGCCATGGAGGAATTGTTCATGCCATATACTGAAGGGCAGAAATATATTGATCACGAGAGCAAAAGCCTAGCAGACCTCTATGCAAACCTTCTTAGTAGTTTCACACAATTTCATGTGAGCCTAGCGGCTATCTTCTCGCCCCGTTGCTGACTCGTATGTTGCGCCAAGATGAAAACACAGAGAGAAAAGGGAAAGGCGACCATGTTTGATCGTATGGTGGACCGCTTGGGAGCCGCTGCTGCCAACACGTCAACAATAGCAACCTCTACCACTTCTGCACAGGCAGCAGCTGCTATCATGCGGTTTGGTAGTATGATGACTGATCGTGCTCACGAGAGGACCTCGGAGGAGCCGATACGGGAGGAGGATGGTCTCCTCGACATCGACACGGCGGAGAAAATGTTGAGGTGGCATGCCGAGGCCGTTGGACGATGCGTCGAGCTTAGTGCTCAAAATGACGTGTTAGCATATTCCGACCACCTGTCAGACGGATCCCACACTAACACGTGCGTTCGTAGGCCAAAGAACACCTTCACCTTACTGAAGGTATTAGCAGAGGCAATTGCAACCTCTTATCTCGAAGTTGCTGTTGAAACGTGAGTGTGAATGATTGTAAACAAGTAGGCCAACGTTTACCCGACCACGCAAAGTGCACATGCCCGTATCGAGTTCGCTGATCTCAAGGCAGAACCAAGCTTGCAGGCTTTAAGCGTGATCAACACCGTTGACCTTGTATGCCATCTCTGGCAACACTATATGAACGTCGCCCTGTTCCCACTGGCGGCTGCATCTGTAACAATTCGACGCGAAATGTCTGTCTTCAATAACCAGGCAGTCAGCCGTGTCGAAGGTGCCAGTAACAACCTACTGCAGCGACTTACTGATTGTAAGTTGAACCAAAATTTTGCCCCAATGGCTTTCCGTAACCAGTCTTCCTAGCTATCATTTCCTGGTTATCTCTGCAACTCGGAAAGCAAAAGAAAAACGATTTCAAACCTCGCAACGACGACCAATCGTTTGCCCGAGTCAACACAGAGCCCTGTGTTGCTTGTTGCGAGATTTTGGAGAAGGTTCGGGATGCTGCGTTCCAAGCTTTGAGCGGCAAGAATCGCGAGGTCTTCCTCACCGAGATTGGTACCTCGTTCCATAGGTCAGTGCACCGCCAGCGCCGTTTTCACTTGCAGAGCTGAATGGATAAATAGTCTCCTTTTGGACCACCTGCGCAAGTTTCCTGTCAGCGCGACAGGAGGGCTTATGCTTGCAAAGTGAGTTGACACAAGTAAGGTGCCATGTACTCAATCAACAATATTTGACAGAGATCTCAAGTCGTATCAAGATACGGTCGTGTCGTTCAACGTTCCTTCTCTCCCCGAACGTTATGAGTTCATCCGACAACTAGGCAACGTCTTCCTCGTTCGACCTGAAATCTTACGCTCCTATATCACCGAAAACTACCTCGGTCGCATTGACTCTTCCCTCCTCAAGCCATATTTAGCACAGAGAAGTGACTGGGTCCAGTTCGAGAACCGTTTCAATGACAGCTCGGAGATGGACGATACTGCTGCTGACATCGCCACCAAGGGTCTCAAAGACCGCTTTAAGATAACGCGCCTAAGCACGATGATGAAAGAATTAGACGGCTTGAAGCTTGGTGATGGCATTGCTGCGACGATTCCGAGCGGGATAGCTCAGAACTTTACCGTCACCGGACGTGGTTAGGACACTATTGTGGTAATTATGTAGCGATGGTAGTGAGATACACACCAGGCCATGCATGGCTATTCCCCCCGGAAGATGGGTGGTCGCTTCGCTTTGAACGCTTCGAGAGCTTCCGTGCGGTCTTTGGTTGTAAGAAGGAGATCGTACGATGCTCTTTCGAAATCAAGACCTGGGAAACCCGTGAGTAGCTACGCGAGCGCAGGGGAAGAAGTATCTTTCACCGAACTCCAGGGAAAGGTCCCCTGCACGCGAAATGGCCTGTTTCGCCGCCCGGAGGGCTAATGGTGCTGTGAAGATGATCGGTGCGTACAGCATACACGCAGACATCGTTCAGGAAACCTACCGTTCTTGGCAATATCCTGCGCAAGTTGCAGCGCGCGATCGTACGCGGAAGACGGGGGAGTGGTGATATAATCCACCACACCTGGACAGCCTTCAGGGAACGAAAAGACCGTCTCGAAGCGTCGTACTCACCCCATTCGAGTGCCTCGACGGCGGTCAGCATGCGCGCAGTGAACACTAGGTCTTTGGCTTTGGATAAACCCAGCAGCCGGACGGCCCGCTGTGTGCCTCCTGCACCAGGGATGATCCCAAGGCGTACTTCAGGTAGGCCGATCTTGGTCACGTCACGGGCTGCGACGCTTAGCATCCAGGGCTTTACCTCGCTGGAGGAAAGTGCGTACCGGCAACGCGCAAGTCGCAAGCAAAGCTGAGCTCGAGGCCACCACCGAGTGCGGGGCCGTCTATTGCGGCAATGGTCGGCATGGGCAGGGACTCGAGTTCCGACAACGCGGAACGGAGGTCGACGAGGAACTTGTTGACTTGGACGAGCGTCATGGTGCGTCGTTCGACGAGGTCGGCACCAGCACAGAAAGAACCAGGCATCGAGGAACGTACTATGAGAGCCCGAACGCTGTATGTGGGGTACGTTCACTCGATGTCATCAGTGTGAGGAGGACTGCTGCATACCTTTTGTCGAACTTGACACTGTCCAAGCATTCACGGAGTTCCTGGGTGATGATGAGGACACTGTTAAGGACGTGGCTGCTATGCACACACCCGCAACATCTGCATCGAGATGGCATTCTTGCTTTGTGGTCTATTGAGGAATAAACAGGCGACAGAAGGGTTGGATGGCACTGATTGAAGGAATGCCTCGGCAGTGCTGCCATTTGTTGAGAAGGAGCGGCGAATGGCCGTGCCAAGCAAGCAGGGAGGCCTGGAGAATAACCAGCGATAGAGCATCGTCGTGTAGCAAGACCCCTGGATGAAGTGCCAAGTTTACGTTCAGAGTACGGAAAGAACAGTGCGCAAGTTTGACTTCACGGCTCAATCCGTGTATCAGCTGATTGAGTGTTGGCAAGAGTTCACTTCAGGCAAAGGTGATGCTAACCTACGCAAGTGATTGCAATAGCTCACTGATCTACGTAGAAACAAATCTTAAAAGTGGCTTCAGCTAGTAGTGCTAGCTTGTATAGATAAAATTTCGGTCGAAAAAACGAGAACAGGTGACAAACGACTGTGCCAGAAGATGAAGCTCTCAACCTGCAGGGGACGTAACGCTCTTGGGCCGCTAAACTTCTGCCAATGTGTCTTTTTTCTTTTTTTTTCAGTCGTTTTGCTGATAGCAATTCATCGGATCTTGCAGCTGTGGTATCCACATCTGACGTACATGGTAACATTGTTGTGATGAAGCAAGCTCCGGTCCAAGAAAACCAGGTTGCTGGTGTTTGTCATTAAGACATGAAGCCTACAACACCGGTCTACGTTGCAAGAATCTCGTATATCAACCTCCATCTCCAGCAAATCGAGGAAAATCGAGGAAGTAATTACCGGGTATCATGTCCTTAAATATCTGCCTGGGTTAAATACCCATAAAACAGGTCAAGAAATACCCTGATGGTGGGGAAGAAACAAGACGAAAGCTTTTGCAAAAAGCTCAAAGGGCTCGCCCGGAATGTGGTGGGGTGTCCGCTGCTATTCCGGCATAGAACGAATCGACTGAAAAGCGGGCGCTTTCCCATTGCTCGGGAGCAGATGGTGTCGACTTGACGGATGGACGTAAAGCATTAGGAAGGGCGGTTTGAGTCGGGGGTATTGGGGCGGAGACCAGCTCCACGTCGGTAAACTCGTGGGGATTGGGCATGTTGGTAGCGACACGAGGGGCCGGAGGGGGGTACGCAATATCATAGTCCTCTGGGGAGTAAATACGCTGCGCAGCATACTCTTGTGTGGATGCTACAGGATATGATGAAGAATAACCATGTGGACCTAGTGGGGGGTACGCTTCTGAGGAGAAAGCTTGGGGATGGAGAGCATAAGCGTGATCCGGATAGTACGCGGCAGGAAGGGTGGCAAGAGGCATCGGGGGTGCACTGAAGTGGGCATGATCGGAGTTGGAGCCATCATCTAGGGATGTGACTTGGGTGATGGGAGGATCGCCGAATAGATCGGGCGACTTGTCGAGATATTCGGTGTCTTCTTCATGGGAACGGGAATGACGACGTCTTGCGATGAGCAAACCGACTGCGATCACGCCGGCGATGCCAAAGAGACCGACGACGGCAAACGTGCCCGCGACAGCACCGGTATTGGAAAAGAAGCTAAAATGGGGCTCAACATTTGGAATGGTCGGGTGTGTGCTTCTACATACCCTGAGGAAGAGGACTGTGTGGCAGTCGAAGAGGGGGTCGCGATGGTTGGAGTGAGGCCAACTGCAGATGAGGAGTCTTGAGTTGGTGTCTGCAAGGTTATGGATGTGAAGGACGAAGAAGATGGCTGTGACGGGGAAAAGACAATAGGTGCTGATTGAGTAGATGAAGTAGATACCACGGTAGAGGTAGGCGCTGTCGAAGAAGGGATGCTATGGAGGAGTGTAAGGTAGTGAGTAGTCATCGATGAGAATGACGCACGAAGACGGAAGGGGTACAGAGCGGGAGTTGGAAGAGGCAGATGAGGGGGTGGGCGTGGTAGATGTACTGGGCGGGAGGGTCGAGCTAGAGGTAGGAGTGGACTGGGCGGGGTCGGGAGGAGAAGAAGAGGGGGAGAATGAGGAAGGTGAGGGGGAGGAGGGAAGGGGGTTGGCAAGGGAAGTGAGGAAGGTGGGGAGGATGGAGGTGGAGGACAAGGTAAGAGAGGACATGAGGGACTCGTCGGGAAGGAGCGGTGCACGCCGCAGCCGGCGATGGTGGACGGTGTGGGGGGAATGAAAGGCCCAAGTGAACGGAAGGAGAGTGGAAAGGAAGGAGAGACGCATAAGATGAGTGAGAGTGTGGTCGTTATGGGCGCGGTTGTCAGCCAAGGCGCATATGTGATTGACGTAGGTTATGTAATCAGACCTCTCTCTCAATGGCCGTCTCCGCGTCCGACATACGGAGTGCGCTCTCGCTGCCCCAGTCCACGTCCCACACCCGCAGGTCTCACTCCTCCGCAGTTGCAAAGAAACCAGACGGCATCTCACGCGAACTATACTCCCTCATCGGCCCTTCTGCCCCGTCCCTCGCAGCCCACCTCGCAAAGCCCAGACTCAAACAGAAACCCAACTTTGGCGCTGGTGGCACCGCCAAATGGTATGTCACTCCACTCCTCCCCACATATCCCCTCATCATCCACACAGGGAACACAGACCGTTCAGAAACAGCGCCCGCTCAGATGCTCTCCAGCTATTTCACTGGATCAAAGCAACTGACCCCGACAGCGGTACGTCATACTCTCTCTCTTCTTCGTTCCCCCCCGTCCATCCTCTCCCAGACTATCCGTTCGCAAAGTACAACGTACAGCCAAAACCATACAACTACTCCCAGGACGAGTACACTCGTCTCTTGGAGGGTTCGTCACTCCAGTCCCCCCCTCTGCGCGTCTCACGACTGTCCACAGACAACGAATGGGCAAAGGAGGAAACAGACTATCTGTTCAGAATAGTACAAGAATATGACCTCCGCTGGTATGTCATCCACGACCGCTACGATTACCCTGACGGCCCCGTGCGCGCGATCGAGGTAACTTTCCCTCACACACCATCTGACCATACATTGACCCGAAACCAGGACCTCAAGGATCGCTATTACAGCGTCTGTCGCAAGCTCATCAGGAATCGTCCATGGGCTGGCGACGAGTCAAGCAAATCGCAGCTCCTCAACAGTTACCAGTTCGACAAAGGTATCCCCATCACCACCTGCATGTTTCCGCCACAGCACATCTCACCCCAGCCCAAATCAGAACGAGAAAAGATGCGCAAAAATTACATCGCCAGTCTCGAAGATCGAACACCCGAAGAAATCGCAGAGGAAGAGGCCTTGTTCATAGAGCTCAAGCGACTGGAGCAAAACGAGCGCAAATTCAGAAAAGAACGTGACGACCTCCTTCGTACTTTGCTCGGAGTCGACTCTGGTCTCTCCGACATTGTCGTCGAGGAAGACGGCCCTTCAGCTCTCTCCATCGAAGGCACCAAAAAGAAGAAAAAGGGTACCGGCCTGGACACTGACTTACCTCCTACGCCGTCCAACATTATTCAACTCGGCCCGCCCATAACCAAAAAGGCACCCTCAGCCAAGTCTGCTGTCTACGGTGAGATCGACGCACCAAGTCAATTTCCCTAACTCACCTGACCACAGATGCGCAACATTGCATCGCTCGGGTCGAACCCTCCCCCGGCTCGACCAACACAACAAAAGTCACTCACGTCCCCGTCCACCTTCGTAGTTTCAAACTTCCGGTTCCGAAGGCGACCATTGCACCCAAAGTCACACAGGCTCTTACCGAGCTGGGCATTACATACTCGCGTTTGGTGATGCCAACGAGGGAAAACTGCTCTCAGTTGGAATCGCTATTAGATGCTACAACTGCCTTGATGGAGACCAAGAAAGTCGTGGATAGGGTGGAGCAGGATGTTCGAGTACTTAAAGCAAGGCTGGGCATCAGAGAGAGCGAGAGCGCCGATAGAGATGGCAAGGAGTCAACCCCTATGGATGTCGATGAGTCCAAGGAGAATAAGGACGGGGAAGTGGAAGCAGAAGCGGAAGGTAGAGCTCAGAGCGTTATTAGTGTTCGGAGCAGCAGAAGCAGGAAACAGGTCCGCTGCTTTCCAAGCTAACAGGTTTAGGCGTACTGAATTTTCCCGCAGTCGCGGCGCTCTATGTCGGTTTCCTCGATGGACACTTCTGCGTCACTACCCACACGCACAGGGACTAAGAGGCAGAAGAGGGGGTGATTTTCTTGATGTCCTATACAGATCATATGATACGTCCACATTCAAACAACGCGTTACATTGATCGAGCAAATTATAACGGCAGGTACATGCCCCTCAGTCGTGCGAAAACCGTAGGATAAAGTTGACAATGATAGCGACTTGAGAAAAGGTCGTTATTAATCCAGCAGGAAAGGGAGGACGAAGACTGAGCTTACTGAGCAGTGCAACGCACAGAACGGTCTGTTGAGATCAGATTAGTGCTCAGCATAACTGATGGTGAGAGTAATACTGACCGGCCCTACACGATCATCGTAAGGTCCGCGGCCGCCACGGCGGATGGATGCGGCTCGCCAATGGTAAGTATACAAAGCATACACCATCACGGCCATCGCTACTTGTATTAGATTGATGCTCCTTGCCACCTCGGTCGCAAGCGACGTACCAACGGCTGAAAACAGTGCAGCACTAATTCTTCCAACCTGAGAACCAGGAAAGAATCAATAGAACATCATGACGGCGGAAAGAGAATGCGCACCTTGTCCCCAAAGTTGAGTAGACCGACAGCAAGCCCACCAAGAACGACGGTGAAGTGCAGCCATGACAAAAACGTTCTCTCGTTCGCAAATGAAACCTTGGGTTCTACCCTGATTGGGAGGGCAATACGCTTGGAGGCGGTACGTTGGAGGAGAGGCTGGGTCGACATCCCGCTTAGGCTTTGATAACAGTAAAAAAGAGGCGCCCGCTCTAGAAGGCTGAGACTATTAAGCTCCGGTAATCAACCCGGCATTTCAACTCAGTCGCCACCCCATATTTGGAAAATTAGCCCCTGAACGCACGGTATGGCCGCCCCGCTTGTGAGCCCGCAGCGGACGCTGTGCCTTGATCAATGCTGTAGAGTCACGGTATTTATAATCCAGCTGTCGCTTGGGATTGATATCGAGTTCTAACGCCAACTCAAGCATGACACCGGTACTTCAACAGGACATCGAATACGTAGACGTTCGGCCGGGCACTCTTCGCCATGAATCAATCGGCTTTTATAGGAAATGGGTGGACCAGTGTTTGTATTCCAAGCCAGTCCTTGTCCTCTTGTCGAGCGCTCACTTCTTCCACCTTAGCCTCTGCAAAGCATGCTACCCCCGAGCTGATTGCGTCAGTCATCATGCATACTTGATCGGCGACATCGATCGACTGAGCTAGTCCTTCTTCCGCAGTGCGGATACCCTGCGGAGAATGTACCCAGGGTACTCGCTCGTCGTCTCGGAAGACCACAGGCTCACCAGCCTCTTGGCACTTCCTGATATCAAAATCCATCCTTCAGATTCTGATGAAGCGGAATTAGAACAAGTCTCCGATGTCGCATTTAAACCAATACCTAGACGTATCACGGGCGAAGTAGCTGGATCACTCGTCGACAATATCATCCTCGGCTCGTATAAGATAACTTGGAACGTAAGAACTGTCTATCCATTGGACACTACTGACTGGTTTGAGCAGAAGAGTGACTTTGTGGTGCACATCACAAAGGTACGAGTGACGCGTGAATGCAAAGCTCTAACGCGCTGAATTGTGGACCAGTTTCAGAACGGGAACTTCATGAAGACTGTCCATTTCATCCTTCACGACGGCCCAGAGCAGCCAGCGCGAGATCTCGTGCTTACTGCTTGTCTCTATGCAGAACAGACCCACAACGAGATCTGGGTTTTTAACCAGAATCACTGGTCCAAAAGCGCCACACTTTGGCTCGAGATCAAAGACTCGTCTTGGGATGAAGTCATCATGGAGGAGAAAAGCAAGAAGGCCCTGCAGAAAGACATCTACGGGTTCTTCAACTCGGAGAAGACGTACAAGAATCTATCCATTCCGTGGAAGGTTGATATTTGTCGTACCTTAGTATTGAGATAGGGTGTACTCATGATCTATCCTAGCGAGGTTTGATCATGTACGGTCCCCCAGGCAAGATTCTTAATCGATCCGTTTGCATACACGCTGACAGGATGTCCTTCCTAGGGAACGGCAAAACCATCAGTATCAAAGTCATTATGAAGACCTGCACCGAACGTGGGTTCACCCCACTCTACGTGAAATCTTTCCAGGGTGAGTGAAGAAATCGCTTGAATGATCGTAGGGAGCTTACACGAACACGTCAGGTTTCCAAGGCGAAGAAGTAGCTATGCAGATCGTCTTCCTCAAGGCACGTCAGCTGGCCCCTTGTGTGGTATGTATTGGACGTGACAGGTACCTTGTAAATGAGCTTAAGCATCATTTAGTTGATATTAGAGGACATCGACAGTTTGATCAACGATCGAAATCGATCATTTTTCCTCAACCAGCTTGATGGGCTCGAAGGGAACGAGGGGTTGCTCGTCATTGCTTCAACCAATCATTTCGATAAACTTGACCCTGGCTTGTCCAACCGGCCCAGCAGGTTCGATCGGAAATAGTGAGTTGATAAACACATAACATTTAGTCGCGCTCACTAGTCAAGCAGTCTATTCGATGATCCTGACCACCAAGGGCGTGTGTTGTATGTCAAATATTGGCAAGAGAAGCTCAAGGACAACGACGAAATAGCATTCCCAGAGTCTCTCGTTGAGGAAGTGGCAGACCTGACACAAGGGTTCAGCTTTGCATATTTGAAAGAAGCATTGTAAGTTAGCCCTTTGACGCATATTTGCCCTCATACCAATCATCTTTACCTCCGCTTAGTGTGTCAACCCTCGTACGGATCACCAATGCAGATAACAACGAGGGAGCAGCATTCCCAGTTGTTCTGAAGAGCCAGATCATGATCCTTCGCAAGGAGCTCGGAAAGCAGACCCCCACTCCCATCGTCCCATACCTGCCTATCGCAGGGGTCCAACCAGAGAAAGCGTTGGATGAACGAATCTCGCTTGTAAAGCAGCAGTCGACCACTCAGAAGGACAAATTCGCTCAAGGGTCTTGTGGCCCAAGGCAACTTCCCCTTCCGACAGATGTTTCGGATGACGCTCCCTTGCTGTCTCAGATGGCACGGATCATTCAAGAGTTTCCCGCCAACCCTCTCAGGCCTCGACCCACTGAGAAGTTTTATGGAGCAGGAAAAACACTTCCTTCTGGTAGACCTTTCCTGCAAACATCTGTTCTCCATGCACCGCCTTCTGCATATCCACAGGTGATGCCTGGTTCTTTACCGTCCACGAGTCCGGATCCGTCGCAAGACCCAAGTTATCCAGCCTGGCGCACCCTAGCGGGGTCCAGTGCTAGCACCTGCTTGGACACCGGTCCAAAGAACCCGTTCTCTATTGACAACTCCCCGTTAAACAAGGCTAGCAAGATTGACGATGTTGAGGAGTCCTCGGCATCTACCGACCGTGACGCTTAAAGAAGTTGAATTCTCACTTGAGGAACGTTGATGGTGAACTCACCGCAAGCATGTATGCATATCATATCTCTATGTTTCTACCCTGTACTGTCGCCGCGTTGCCATGTCATTTATCAACCCAAGTGTTGTGTGATCTGTCGTGCCAGTGCTGCTTTGATCGAGGATGTCAAATCGTAGCCTGTTCATGTGGATGGACGCTCAGTTCAAAAGACTGTTTGGCGATGACCTTCCGACAAACTGAGCCTGATTTTCCTTGGTCAACACGTCCACTAAGTTGTTCCATCGCACTCCTGCAAGCTGCAAATGCAACGTGATCACTTCTCCCAGGGGGCCTTTTCGCATGACATTTCATGTAAAAGTTGCATTCCTCAGCGTTCAGGCCATCAATCAATTAGTCAACACCAAGGCAAGATACACTTGGAACAAAATTCAGGCCTGGCTATTATCAAACCGGATTTCCGGTAATGATTTCGTTCCGGTCACGGCGCTAATATTACCTGGAGAAACTGCTCACAATGGCCTATCCAAAACCACGCTAAAGAACAAGAGTTCGACTATCAGTCTCTCCCGGACGCACCGTGCCATCGGCTTGGTGATAAAATTCCAATAACGACCCAGCCTCGACTCTCTGGGAGCATCGATCACCAGTACCACAGTACCTTTCAGAGAATAACATCTGACAGACGGCACATCGTGCTTCAAGTCCAATGTTTTTACCCAGTCCTGGAGGTCAATTTCCTGTCGGAGCGACAACTTTCAAATCTGCTGTTCCACGACGTCCCGTCAGCGGTGCCAAAGTGCGCTGGGGAGCGTCTTCTGATTTGAAATATGCTCTCGTGCTTGAGGAGGTCGCCTTCACTGCTTATTACCCCGCTGATGTCCCCCTGAAGAGCACTCCGAGAGGCCTTAGCTGGTTACTTCGGTTCGTCGGAACTCCCTGGTTTGTGTGATGTTACTGAGTAGCATTACTTATTGAATTCAGTCCGTTGACAGCTTCATTGCATGGTTATAGCAACTATTCTGGTAACTCGCCGAAGTCTAAAGCCTTGTGTTCAACTTTACTAATCACCTAACAGGGTTATCGTTATGGTTATTATGGCCGCTCATATATCTCTTTGGCGCTCTACTCAAGGTTCGTAACTATCTTTCGTATCTCTTATATATGTGACCGAGTTGTCCGTAGATACCTGTTCATCCTGAAGCACCACTCCTTAACCCCCACAATATCGCCCAAACTGAATCCTCCAGGTCTTCACCCTGGCCACTTGTCATCTTCTCGCATGGATTGGGGGGCAGTACAACTGCATACAGGTAACCGTACCCCTCCTCCAAGGGTCCCCATTGTTCATTCTAATACAGCCAACTCTGCACACGGATCGCATCTTCTGGACGCGTAGTGCTTGCCATGGAACACCGGGATGGATCGGGGCACGCTGCTATGCCTTCCTCCTCCGATCCAATCCTCTACATCAAGGAGACTAGTCTAGTGTAAGCCTAAGATGTTTTAACATTGGCAATGTCCTTGACCATGTTCAATCTTAAGCTGGCCACCTGATCACCCTGCTGAAGAATGTAGCATACTGTCTTTTCGAGGTGAACAGCTCGAATTTAGAAGAAAGGAAATATACCATGCGCTCCGAGCAATCCGGAATTTAGTTCGCAACGATCGCGAAGATACTCGATGTTCTTTGGAAACCACAGGGGATACATCCATCGATTGGTCAAGGTGGTCCAGGATCGGGTCGGAGAAGCCAATTGAATGCGAAGAGAATGTTGTACTTGCTGGACACTCGTTCGGAGGAGCCACTGTTGTAAGTGTCAAGGACATTCTTTTCATTCGCGGGAAGCGTTGACCGAGTAGGACAGCTATCAATACTCTCCAATGCACCCCCGGATAATGAGCCTCCGATACCCGTTCAGAAAGCCTTGATACTCGATCCTTGGCTTGAACCGTTACCTTCTCCCGGTCCCTTGCCCCACCGAAGATTCAGAGAGGAACGTCTCCCCAGCATACTAGTCATAAACTCAGAAAAGTTCACGCTTTGGAAGGATCACTTTGAGCGCTTGATGGAAGTTGGAAAGTCTTGGACGGAGGGCCAGTGGGAGTTGTTGACTATTGGTGCGTTCTATTCTCGACAAACAACAGTTGAGGATCTGACACCTAAAAGTCCGATCCGAACACATCACCTTCTCGGACTTCCGGGTTTTGCCACTCATGTCTAGTAAGACAGCACGATTAATTTTAGACAAGGTACTACATCTCTCCTTGGCATTTCTGGATGGCGGTGGGAGTGGGACAACTGCGGGTTCGTCGACGAAGGAGATGGAGATTAGAGTGATCGGCCGGCGAACTGACGGTCGACCGAAGCGACAGATAGTAGGTAAATTGTGCGATGTTATCTACCACTAGTATAATGGACAAACGGTCGTGTGCTGATCAGCGTAGATGAGTTGTAATAGATTAGATAAGATGGCTCGACAAATTAGTCAGGTACTGGTACGGAACTACTATACATAACATCACGGGTCTGCTTTGTTTCTCCAAGTCTACAACAATTCCTTACCATGGCCGCACAGGGTGACTCTCCTGATACCTCCATTTCTCTCTTCCAATCTTTAGGGCTATCAAAGTCCAAGGCCGCTGAGGCAGCCAAGAACGCGAGGAGCGCCGCGATTCTGAGAAACCTCATCCTCTCGCACAACCTTGCATCCGAATCGGATCTTCTCGGAGAGAAACGAGCCGTACTGATTGCAGCGCTCGCTGTCCAGCTTACTAAAGCGCCGAATGTCGACGATGCCAAGCAAGGCTACATCGTCAAAGCCATCCGTGAGGAGAAGCTCAAGTCGGTGGATCAAGTAAACGGTCCGTTTCCAGCTGTCATGTGCTTTCTCCAGCGATTGATGGACATTTTGCGATTAGTTGCCACTAAATTTCTCGAATCTCACGCGCTGCCGGTGAACGAGGTCGAGTTCAACGAGACATGTGGCGTCGGTGAGTCTGGAATGCTCATGCCAGTGGTCTGTATATCGTTCGACGATCATACGATCAGGATTCGGTATTACACCGGTTCAGCTAGACGCCTTCGTGAATGAATACATTCAGTCAAACTCCGTGTCCGGGTGGACCAGCCTCGGAGCCGTAATCAGCGGGGTGAAGAACATCCCTTCCCTGCGATGGGCAAACCCACT
>JBBPRD010000070.1:0-24239 GCA_038092855.1 Boletus piedmontensis
TTGAACGAGACCGTCCCTAAAGGAGGAGAGCACGCGCAGATACGGAAGTAAGGGCCCTCCCTGCTAGTTACCGATACGGGTTGAGACACAGTTTGAGTCGTGAATGCGTGAATGATTACGTTGGCAGCGAACGCACCGCTTGTGGTCTCTTGCCCCCAACCAAGTTCGGGCTTCTCCCCTTCCCCGAGGCCGAAAATCCGCAGCATTTCGCCAACCCACCGGGCCATTTGCTCGACCAGGGCAACGTTCAGGGTCTTTGCACGGGTGGTGCTGTAAATATTCGTGCGCGAGACCAAATCCCGCAGGATTCTGAGAGCCTCGGGGGTATTAAAAGAGTCGCAAAGCGTGGAGCGGAACGCCAGCTTGCTCTCATTGAGCCTAAAAGAATTTGTGCCTAAGTGTGATAAAGAACTCGAGACTAGTTACCCATTTGTGAATTCTCGTTCGGGCTCTTCGTAGTGATGATATCCATCCGATTGTCCTTCGTTGGCCAATAGTAACGCTTTCACGGTCATGAAGAAGTTCTACGGAGAGACATCAAATATACTATACACACTCGGACATCATTGCGGGGGTACGTTGAAAGTGGTTTCATTCGTTTTGACTTCACCTGTCATGAGTGGCTCGGAAAAATCAACATTGGCGTTCCATAATTGCGATAAGAATGCTAGGCGAAGTTGGTGGGGAGTGATCCTTTGTAGGATGTCCTGATTTCCAATGGCACTTCAATATACGATTTAGGCGGCAAAACCCACAAGCCTCACGTCACTGGTAATGAAAATTTACTCATCTTGAGGCCTTCGATGTGCATGTGGCCGGTGTGGATAAAGTAGTTGACCCACACGCTGCACCCGTGGTATGTCTATGCGACTTGAGGACGGTCGGACATCCCGGGCCACGGAGTTTCTCACCTCGGACTGTGCCATCTCGTTATCAGGGTGCAGAAACGCAAGACCGATGCCACCCGAATGAATGTCCATGTTGTCGCTGAATATTGCGCTAGCCGTTACCGAGCATTCGATATGCTAACCTGGACGACCTGGACCCAACGGTGACAGCCACGAGGGTCCACCGGGCTTCGATGCTTTCCACAGAGCGAAATCTGATACGGAACGTTTTCCGGTAGTAATCGAAAGTGCACCTGTGTGAATATAAAAGTCATTTCTAGGACTCGTGTCATAATTTCCAAGAACCAACACCAACCTTCTCCTTCCGCAAGCAATTCTCGATTTCCTTTGCTCCAAGGTTCTCGTTTTATGTAAGTATGGATCACCGAGGAATCGAAGACGACGGTATCAAAGTACATGCTACCTTCGTGCTCATAAGCAAAACCGTTTTGCGTGATTTGTTTCACAAACTCTACAATTTCGGGAACATACACTGTCACGCGTAGATGATTCATATCCTTGAAAAACCGTCTTCCCAGAAAGCGGCTAGTGCACGAAAATTAGACGGGTCGGTCACCATATCCTTCAACTACGCAGATTAAGTCAGGTTTAAGTACCGATATAATTGAAAGATCGTTACCTCTTTATCCAGAGATGCCGATAATATATCCTGGGACTCGTCTAGTAAAGTTAACGCAGATTCCCTATCCTTTGGGGCCTTTCGAGCATCAGATAGTGCTAAAGCTGTACCGATTTGTGTTGCATAGTCAGAGGATTGTTGCATACAAGGAGAAAAAAAAACCCCCACAGCAATGCTAAGATGCATCTCGAACTTTTCGTCCCGTTTCAAGCACTCGGATTTTTTTTAGCATTGTCGTCATGGACAACTTCGACTTTTGGCCACAGCACGTGTATACTTTCCACAGTAGGCTTGATGTCGTCCGGTAGCCCGTTGGATACTTTGTCCAAGACATGTGACCACCAGGCATCTTGTACTTTGGCGAGAAGTTCCGGCGTGAGCGAAGACCGTCTGAGTACGGGGGGTTTCAAAAAGATGGTTTTGACGCGCTCATAAGATAATCTTTGCGATATCAGGAACGCGCAGATGAAGAAAACTGCGGACCTGCCTTGTCATCGATGTCGGTGATGTTCGTGACAAAGTGTACCTCGTAGCCAAAATAATCAGACATGATTCAGTGGATAATGTCTTGAATAACGTAGTTTCTTTAGAAGAAGGGTTATCAGGGAGGTCAGCGTGACTCGATCGAGAACTCCGACCTTGCATGACCCATGTGGGAGGCATCGTATACCATAGGTCCGCAGTTATACCATTTTACAAGGTGACCATTTCTTGGGACAAACTCTGTCTATGTGGATGAGAACGCCGTCAGATACCGTGGATAGATGAGCAGACCGATACCTTGGTCTTGGTCAAGGAATTGTACACCTTCGGAGCGGGCTCTTCTATCCGGCAAGTTGGGACATTCCAAGTAGGCTGCTGGACAGACATCGGTACTTTGTTCTGGAAAGTAGAGCTCAGGCGCCTTGGGAGATATAGTACGCGCATAGAAGTCGAAATCGGAGTAGCCAAAAGGGTCGAATGGCTGCTGACGTAATAACTCATTGTAAGACTCTCAAATGCTCGACACAATGCCTTTTTTTTTTTAACGAATGCACCGTCTTGTAGTACAACTTGTGCAACCGATCAAAATATATGCCAAATCGACGCTGTAAACGGCACGAGGGTTAAAATTGACGATTCTCGACAGCAATATTGCAGTGCTATGATTCCACTTCATACTATAGGCCTCAGGACTATGTTGATCCACAGGAGACCAGGGTCACTAACTTCATGTTGTATTATTTCTTACATTTCGAGGGTGAAGCATCCGTGTCTTGCGTTTAGGTCGTTCGTCAAGTCGATACAACGTGTTCTTTACATTCAACTGCAGTTGTGAGTGTCCCACGAATATTGCATACCCAGATAGTGTTTGTTGTTACGCCTTCCTTCCCCTCCGTTGGGTAGTATGCTCTGACTATTTTTTATTCCCTCTTCGAGCAGGTCACCAAGCGATCGGCGCGATAAACACGGATAACAGAATAACGTACTGATATGCACAAAGCATGGCGGATGCAGAAATGACAGTATACACATCTTGCAGGAACCAAGTGACGCTTCGTAACATGGCCAACTCCATCGTTTTAAGCCGACGACTCAACTTCCTCTATCGCGCTCTTTCGCGCGGTGGCAAATCGTAGGCGAGACATTGAAAATGTAATGACTTCCCGCTGATTGTGGAGTGCATCTCGTAAGTTGAACAGAATCCGCGAAGCAACAACGCCGTGCAAAACGCCTTGGAAACTATACATCACCCGAATGTGATCCTTGAAGGATTGATTGTCACATGGGAGACTTGGAAACTTACGTTACAAGTAGACCATTCCAGTCATCCTGGAGCTGGTACAATCACGTCAGTATCCATCAAAAACGGGGCCAGCACGAAACACCCGACTGACTGGCAAGACAAAGAAAGTGATATTGGCGATCGACGTCACTGGTGGTGTCCGTTTCCGTGATTAATAAGTAGCATCTTGACCTTGAGGGGAGTTACGCACGGAAGATTGACGAAGTATAGACCATGTTGCCCTGAATGACGGCAGACACGAGCTTCCCCCGGGTCCCAAAACCAGAGCGACGTAATATATACCCATGTAGGAGGGTCAGGGCAAGCACGACTGACGGTGCGAGATTTGTAGTGGCTATAAACACATCGCGGCATACAGCACTTACCAAGCTCAAAGAAGGCAGCGCTCGAGAACATTCCGACCGTGACCCGACTGAGGGTAGTCGCGAAGGCAGTTGTAACCGATGAGGTTGTCTCCTCACAGATGGCCTGGAACTTGAGGGAAGTTGATATTGCGGAGCAGATGAACATCGCGATGCCGACAATCTAGCAAGTCGGAGTAGATAAGTTGTACGCGTCATTAGCGTCACTTTGACACGAAGCCCTTGCTGACTCACGCCGTAAATAACCATAAGAGACTGACAGATGCGTCTTCTATGATCCCACAGCGCCATAGTTCGGATTAAGAGCAGTCCTTACACATTTCCGTAAGTGACACGTCGTCTTGTTCCAGAAAGCGCCTAACATACCCTCGGCGGTGAACATGCCCAAAAACAAAATGACTGGAAGCGGCAAGTCTTGGAATTTGTATCGCTGCCGAATCGAGTGTACTCACTTTCCGCAAATCTGTAGAGCGCAACGCACTACTATGCGTGAGTGCTTGGGCTAATGATAGACGGAATGGCCTACCGTTGCCTGCGGGCGTGTCGGCACCAACACATCTGCAGCACATATTAGAATCCCTGATCCTCGAGAAAGAATGGAAGCAAACGCACTGTAGATCACACACAACGAGCCTATCATCGGGAAGAATCGCGTAGGAATGTACAACACGTGCGTGATACCCCAGCCCCCTTTGTTGGTCATCAGGCGTACCTTTGCCGCAAAGCGTGTAAGGATGGCGGGGCTCATCAGGACTCGCATTCTGCGCACCTCTTCATCAAAAGTGAGGAAGTAATCAAGCATCTGTGCTACCCATGAGAGCCTCGGGTGCAGTCGACGAAAAGGTGCACGTACCCATAGCGATATCGGGGCAACTTGCGAGGTATACAAAAGTGAATGCAAGATAAAGGACATGGTCGTCGTACCATACCTCTGCAATACTGAACGAACATGAGCACAACTGGGGGATCACGTCGACTACACAACATACCTTGATTGTCTGCTGCTGACTGAGCCACTGGATATATGCAGGAGAAATGGCTGCCATGATGGAGGGATCGCAACGACACGAGCTCAGCCGATATGGATTATATACCTAATGCTATACCACCAATCCTAACTTGGATAAAATGATCAATGTAGCATGTGGTGCATCTCGTTAGACAATTGTCCACGAAAGACGGGCAATGTTAATGAGCGCTGAGCACCATGCTTGGCATGACTTACATAAAACGTCTGAATCGGAGTAGCCGTAGCAGTAGCTGCCTAAGGAATAAAAACGGTCAAGTCATTGTTCATCTCAATTATTTAGGATCTTGTCATTAAATCCAGTCTTACCATAGGAGCAGAATTGTATGGGATTTGAATCGTGAGCAAAGGAACTTGATACATAGCAACACCAGCACGGGCGCGGGCGATTGGGCTCTACTATCCGCATGATCATGATCTTGATCATGACATGTAGTATGCTATGTTCGCTGTAACCGCGGTGGCAGTGTTTATTGATTATGTAAATTTGGGCTGTGGGATTATTTCAATTTGCACCACCTCGTGCGCCGCTTCGTGACTTTCTGGCTCTTTCGTCGATGTGATGAGTCCAAGCAACACGACTCTGGTCACGGTCGGAATGTTTTCGAGCGCTGCCTTCTCTGGTAAGTGCTCAGTACAACGACGTGTTTTCCAGTGGCATCTCCACATCTTCCACCGACAGTCGTACTGGCCCTGAACCTGGGTATACATTACGTCACCCTAGTTTTCGGATGGGAAGGTCAATATTGTCTCGTCTCTCAGGTGGTGTATACTTCGCCAAATTCCTGTGCGTGACTCCCTCGAGGTCAAGGTGCTACATATCAATCACGGAAATGGACACCACCATTGACGTCGATTGCCAACATCACTCTCTTTGTTTTGCCAGTCAGTCGGGTGCTTCGTGCTTGCCGCGTGTCTCACAGACTCGGATATCGACGTGATTATGCCGGCTCTAGGATGGCTGGAATGATCTACTTGCTACGTAAGTTCCGGAGTCAGCTGTTTTGACAATCCTTCAAAGACCACATTTGGATAATGCATAGTTTTCATGGTGCTTTGCATGGTGTCATGGCCTCACGGATTCTGTTCAACCTACGAGATGCACTTCACATCCAGGGCATGTCATCATGTTTTCATTGTCACGCATACAATTTTTGCCCCCATACTGAAAAGCGTGACACTATAGTCGAGTCATTGGGTTACAAGGACGGAATAAGCGTTACTGCGAAACTTCACTTGGTTCTTGCAAGGTGCGTAGTATGTGATGTAGACATTTCCACGTCCATCGTCCCCCATATATCTATGGAGTCCTATCGAGCAATTCCGGCCCCAAGGGTTGTGATCGATATAATTGTCGTAATCGTGTTACTGCATATCCCAAGGCTACTACTTCTTAGTATTCACACAGTGCCCTCGTCGGTGCGAACTGCACTGTTGTGATTGTGAACCACTCGGTCGAACCTGATTGTTGATAGTGTAATAGCTTCCCCTTGCTGAGCACCTGCATCTTTTAACCCGAACACGATGCGAGACGCCAGCACGCTGTGTAGCACCATCTGCATTCTGCTTTGTCATTAGAACCAGACGTCAGATCTTTTCGATGGCCTCCTTACTGGTCGAGCGATTCGTTCCGTCCACCAGTATGCTGCTCAAAAAAAAAAATCTTCAGTTTCTACATGTGAATGGGGAATAGAAAGATCACGCACCACGAAAGCCTCCACGAATATATTGGCTGTCGTCATTGCTGAGAGGTGTAATCAACAGGCGAAGATAAGGCGGGACGGGGAATATACGACGACGTACACAAAAGTGCAAGCGTATACATCAAGTTACCTTCCCACAACGACGTGAAAACCTTGGATCCATTGTGGCCCGACGAAAGCTGAAATGCGCGGTACACCGTCACGATACACATCACTGAGTGGAACCCGTTAATAAAATGCTATATGCAGTGTCGATCGCTTGGTGACTGACTTGGAGAGCAAAGAATGGTAAGGAAGCAAAGGAAACATACCAAGTTCAAAGAGAGCGACACCACTGATCCCAAAGATGTCGTAGCCCTCGTCCAGTGACAGACAGTCTATCACCACACTTTGTAGACTTGGATTAGCGGCTGCCAAGGAAGGAAAGTGAAGCAACCGTCAGTAGTTGTTTTCTGTCGAAGTACGCATACACGCACCAAGCCCTAAACCAGCTACGGAGATTCCGAAGATGACGACGATGTAGGACACCAGCGCCTAGTCACGCACGACTCAGCAAGGGACTCAGAAAACCTGGTTAGCCAGACCACTCACGAAGAATGCGGTTATCAAGAATATCCGCATGGGCCGACAATCATGCCATAACACCACCGTACGGATACAAAGAAGTCCTTTGAAAAGGTCTTACATACGTTGATACGAAAATCTGAAGGAAAGAATCTAAACCTTCTGTGGCTAGCATGGTGACGATAAAGTCCACTTTCAACGGAAATGATGAGCGTACTGTTGAAAAAGATCAGCACGCTCTGGTTGCTCACCTCCTGCGAACCCGAACAATGTCATGCACTGACAGTTTATTAGCTGTCTTCTGGATAACTCTACTCGGTCATGGATCCCACCTTATATTCCTCCATAGGAGGCAGCGTGGAGGCTGCTCTCATTTAGAGGATTTCAAGCACTCAGTAGTACTCGTTGCTCTCACCGTAGATAGTCAGGGCACACCCGACAACTGGAACGTAACGTGCAATAATAAAGACGATCTGGGCAACTCTCCACCTGGAATTTTTCTTGGACTGCCAGAATTGCACCTATTCGAGATGGTCATGAACCTGAAAAAGAGCTAGATGCCAACCACGGATACCTCGTCTTCGAAGGTCAAGAGATAATCTAGTATCTGTCGAGCGGTCGCGTTTATTCCGTGCCAAGACGATGAAAGGCACAAATACCACACACCCATAGTGCACATGAAGATACTGGTCATCGTCTCCCCATGAATCAAAACAGTCTTGAAGAATGAAAAGCGGAATTGTACCTCTGGAATACTATCGTTGGAGGTCGTCAATGTTAATTCCCACGCTGTTTGCTGGGTCAATTTGGTACATACCTTGATGGTTCGTGCAACTTGTAAAGAGGCAGCGCTGGTCAAGGTGACAGTGGACATTTGGTCCTTGGGCTGCGGAGGTCATCAAGAAAGAAAATGCTTTAAAGGCAAGATCACAGGGAAAGGCTTGGCTATGGCACAGCCGTGGCACTAGTAGTTTCAGAACGAATTTGACGGTGAATGGGTAACGGTGTGGATAGAGTGTCGAATCATTAAGAGAGTTGATCCGACTATCGGACAAGCAGGAATCAGCATTATTCCTGTCAAATGAACAAAATTATTTTGGATCAGCCTCGCAGTCAAGGCAAGATCACTTGGGATATGGCAACACCACCACGGTCCCTCGGGGGATGCTTGGGGAGATGGGCGCATCTTCGGCAGAAGTTCAATCGTAAATTCCCGTTACATACATGACAGTAACGATTGAAACCCACGCATCGATATTAGCAGTGTCGAGTCTACCAATTACATAAGTATCTAAGTATTTGAAGTCCATCTCAGTGTCTGGGTAGAAATCTCTGCTCTTCGTGCAGTGTATTATGTCTCTGGCGGACACCGCAGCTAGCGTAGACGGTGCATTCACGAGTATCCCGATCATGTGAGTCTGATGATCATGAATCAGCCAGTTACCGTAATTTTTTTTTTGAAACGGGCCTTCTGACCGCATCAATCGTAGAGATCTGAGCAAGTGTGGTACGCCAGAAGGAAGGTTGGCCACAGCATATGAGATCAGGGATGCGTGTATACGAGTTGGATTTTTCTACGGTGCGCGCTTGTTGTCATCAAAAGCCGGCAAACCCGCCTCATCGTACATTCCCCAGTACAAAACCATGACATTCCTCAGTCATGTTTGAATAATGTTTTGGCCGCGATGCAGACGTATTTCGGTCTTCCGATGGCCACAAAGATGAAGGTACGTCTCTTATCATACCATCGCTGTGCAGCTCGCCACCGGTTCTGAGTTGGTTTATTACGAAGCTATACCACAAAACTGTCGCCAATTTCAAAGGATACAGCCCACCCCTCGATTCAAACATCGACTCAGCTAATAACGAGAAGGGCGACTTTCACGAAGGATTTGAAATTGGATGGGAAGAAATTCAAGCGAAAGCGCACGATGAAAAGAGGGAAAACGACGGTGCGATGGCAGGCGCTAATGTCTGGCCCTCGGACGACTATCCAGGACTCAGAGAAGCTTGCCTTGAATACTAGTGCGTCGAGTTAACCTAAAAATGACGAGGTTTGGGGTTTTCAAGTTTCTTTCCAGTCACGCAGCGGTAAACGTTGGTAAGGCTTTGTTCCCGCTTTTTGCCCTTGCTCTCGAACTGCCTGAGACGTATTTCGAGGACAAGGTATGATTAACCCCGTGAAACTATTCGTGCCTTTCGAGAAGGCTCATCAAGTGTTTCTAGACGCGGAATTCCGCAGCAATTATGAGGGTACTACATTATCCGTTACAGGACGGACATCCCGAGATTGACAATGATACCCCCGGTATCGGGGCCCACACCGAGTGCTTAATATTTCTCGTCTCTTTCTACTTCTACTCATTTCTTCCGTAGCTTCGAGGTCAGAGCATTAATGGAGTGCGGAATCACTGTACAAGAAATTAACTCAATGTTTGCTCTCAGTGTTTCACCATCCTCTGGCAGCAACCGGAAATCCAAGCACTTCAGGTCATGAACTCACAGAAACAGTGGATCGATGCACCTGCTATCAAAGATACATTGGTCATCAAGTGAGCTATACATTTCGGATCGTGTCCAAGTGTTTACGACATCCATCTTAGCATTGGTGACCAACTTGCATTGTGGACAAGTAAGTGCTACTATTTCTTCTTCTTCTTCTTTTCTGTCAGGAAGCGAAGGATATTAATGTTCTTTGTCCGACAGATGATGTCTTCAAGTCCACCGTTCACCGAGCCGTAAATAAGAGTGGCAATGAGCGATATTCTATCCCCTTGTTTTTCGGTACAGATTATCATGTGAACATCGAGGTGTGTAACTTTTCCAACCAAACGAAAAATCGGGTAAAATGGTCAATGTATGCGTCTTTGCAGCCCATAACAAGTTGTGTGTCTGCCGAAAGACCGGCGAAATATAGCTCTATTACTGCTGGAGAGTATGTAAACAAGAGGCTTAAGGACATGTATTACCATACAGTGTAGGTGACATGGCGAGCGAGAATGACCGACGGTATAAACTACAGCCAAAATGTTGTATATTAGTTAACTGTGGATGGGTAGTAAGTCGAGGATGGATTAAGTAATCGCGTCGTACCCCATTTGTGCGGAACACAGTCTAGTGTTAGTATACTGCTCGAGACTGAGGTGAGACTTTATTCCAACTTACTCTCTTTCCTAGCCTCTTATTAATTGTTATTAGTCTACTACGCTGTCTAATACAACAGTCTAGTGTTTACTACCCGAGACCGAATCTACTATTCCGTCATTCGTCAGGTTAACACCCTCGGATCAAAAACCAACGTACGCGGCGTTCGTTCAACGAGTTCAAGGAACAGTCCCACTCCCTCCACCCTCCCCTGATACGTTTGAACCTTGCGTACATCATATTCAATGTTTGTTCTCAAACTTGGTTGAGATTCGGAACCCCTGCGCGAACGCTTTGTCTGGAATAGTTGGCTCATATTCACATCCTTGTCACAGTTGGTGCTGATCAACCTTACGGCGCTGAATGTTCATTTTTTAACCAGAAAAAAAGTGTCACACCGTTCCACGATGTCACTCAGATACGTGTCAGTACTCCAATGCAGTGCAAGCCTGCAAGGCGATGAATCCCGTCGCGATCAAAATGATACTACAGCATCAACTGCAAGGATGAAACAGGAGAAACTCCGTTACGCCGACGCTGTCAATCGTGTTCCGGAACTCGATGCCATAGACTGTGCAAGATGTGCGAGCAGGGGTGGGAACCTTGAGTGTAAGTGCATCCATAGACGAATGTGTTCAGCCGCACATCGCGTTTCACCCTGCGATGTCCCTTCTGTGACACTTGCGAGCTGTCAACATTTTATTAGGACACCACAGAAGCGGCGGAGGATATTGCGTTGTACTTTCCCATGCGGTCGACTGCAGAGGAGTGCGATGCGATGGCTGGGTGGCCGGAGCGTTTTTAAGAGCGCGAGCAAGTGTATGCAACTGGTGCACGAAGGTGAACCTGAGATGAGTGTTGTTGTGTAACTAAATCAGATTATTTAGCACCGCGACACACCCACTGTCACCGTCTGTTCGCGAGGTACCGTATTCATGCTGGTTCACAGGTCGGAACGCTCGAGCACCCATATCTACTATTCACATTTTTCGCATTGCCATAGCTATCTTGTGCGCGGTCATGGGTGGGCACTGTCTCCACATTCCTAATGCTATCTGATCGGCATCAAGGAGGCACACGAGGACTCCGCGCTGTTAAACGTTGAAATGAACCAATCATAGCCTTGGACCCTCCACTCTCGGTGTGGCATTCCGGTGGCATTGAAAGGTAATATTATTGCAGCGCAAGATCTGAATCTGGCATCATCAACGTGACAAGAAATATACCCTGGTCAGTTGGACAATGTCGATCTAAATAAAGTATAATAAATAAACAAATTCCGTTGGAACAGGTTCACCGAAGGATCATTGTAGCAAGGTGGAACCATTATACACAAATCGAGATACGGAAATTAAGGCAAAGATTAGCGCAGTACACACGAAAAGCCTGTCGTACTTTGGACCTGCATGGTTCCTCGAACTCTCCATCTCCATCTTTTGGCGTTCCCATGACACACGTTCTTCGGCCAGTTGCGCTTCAGTTCGCACTCGCTCGGCCTCTGCGAGTTCCCGAGCCCTGCGCTCCTCGCCGAGCAGCCGTGTTCTCAGTTCAGCTTCCGCCTTTCGTTCTGAGATATCTCTCATATACCGACGATTCTGATCTTCAAGTCGGGAATTTTCTGCCGCAAAATTCGTGACCATCTTCTCGAGATCGTATCGAATGCGCTGTATCCTCTCCAGAGAGTTCTTGGCCTTTACGTGAAGTGCCTCCTTGGTCTCCTCGTCTTCCGCAAATGTTGACGCACCTACCCCTTCGTAGAGCCCTCCAGTTGCCTTTGCGTGACACCCAGCCTGGCCCGCCAGGTCGCGCACAGCGCCTGCGCCTATGGTGGTGTGAGTAATTTCCGTTCTCAGATTAAACGAATCTCTTTGGACAGGGGGGATTGTGGGCGCCCGATTGATCAACTGACGAAGGATCGCGTGTGCCGATGCCAGAGAGCCATCGTGGGGGAGCATCCGAGCCCCCTTATCAAGCGCAGGCATGAAGAACTCGTCCTTCAATTGAGAAACCTCGTGCTCTCTTATCTCGCCATCGTCGGACTCTTCCGTGGGCCACTTGTTGGTCACGATGAGGACGTCCCGGAGGCTCGTATCACCGCAGAATTTGCGGAAGGTAAGAAAACTATGCCTCGATGGACCACCCATGTGGTCCCCAGTGATACAGTGCATATAAATGACACCCGCGAGTTTGACTCCTTGACTGTGCCTGCATGCAGAGCCATGAAGATGAATCCCTGTCTCATGCAACTTGTGGATGCTTACAATCCACAAAAAGAATCGCTGATCAATTTGAGAACACCTAGTACGTTTTGGGTGGTGTCGTCAAAACCCGGAGTGTCAACCAACGTGACAGTTCGCCCATCGAGGGAAAATGTTGACGATTCTAATTTGGTGGTGCAGCTTCCGAGCGACTTGGTGGCAGGCAAGTTTGATCCGCTAGCTAGATTAATAAACTGAGTGATGAACGCTTCGTGGTCAGCCATCAGGTATTTCCCTCGAGAAGACCACCCACAGTTGATTTCCCGCTTCCAGTGACACCTATGACGCTGGATGAAAAATCAACATTTCATCAACCAGGTAGCTGGAGACTGGCGTACACAATCACCACAGTTTGCTCGCGGAAGGCCATAATGCCTCTGCTTAGTCAGGTGGTTCGAGGATGGCAACTTGGGTGGCCGGGAGAAGTGGTGGGAAGGCGTATACAAGTCACCTTATATCAGCGTAATTCATAGGCGAGGCGTGGTGACCACCTCCCTAATATCACTCAGGAGAGACACGCGAAATCCTTGCGGTTTCAATGATCGAAATGAACCAATGTAGCCTCAGACCCTCGGATAGGAAGTGTTACCTAATGGTTTTCTGCCATCCTGTCTGCGGCACCGTGACGGAGTAACAGCGTTCAAACGCTACCGTCGTTGACTGGCGCGAGTGCATACGCAACTGTGGTTGTAAAATTAACGCTGACGGGGAGACAGGAGGAGCATACTTGAGGCATTCCATTATGTAACACTGCATGATATTCGCTGTGGATCAATTCTATCCCGGGATGTTCCGTTTGTGGCCGTATACCAGTCGCGATTGGACATATTCCGTTTGCATACGAGAGCTCATTGAAAGCCGCCTGGGCCATGCCGCGTGGTGGTTTGGTTCTTTGTTATGTACAGGAAAAGTAGTTAAAACCTACGTACAACATACTCTACATGTATACATTAGTAACATTACTCGTCCTTCGCCTACGTAACATTTCCTCAATCCTGCGTAATTCTACCTGATACTCACTTGCAAGCCTCGACGCCTTGTCCTGGGCCTCTTGCAGTTCACCCTTGGCGGCTTGAACTTCTTCCTGGAGCTCTTCTTGTGTCTCCTCGTCCCCATCCTGCTCCGCCTCCGCCATCTCCTCCATCAAGGTGTCCAACTTCCTCTGACGTTGAGTGACTAGTTCTGACATGAGCTCGCGAATCTGCTTGTACACAGATGTCTGCATGATATCCACACCGCCTCCCAACTCCCGCTGGATTCGAAGAACCACAGGCGGCTTATCGACGAGATTCCGGATGATCCCGAGCGCAGACTCGCGCGTGTTGTCGTGACGCATCATTCTTGCGCCTTTCTCAAGGACCGGTTTGAAAAAGATGTCCTTGGTCGCAAGTTCCCGGTCTCGGGCATTGCCGACTTCTGGGGTGACCGTGTCCCACATGCCAGTGACAAGGAGAACATTGGAGTAAGCCTCTTCGCCGCAGAGTTCTTGGAACATTCTGAAACTCTGACGAGATGAACCAGATACCTTCACGTCCGATATTCTCTGCATATAAATGACACCCGTGAAGTGTATCCCCGCCCTGTCGCTAGAGTGGCAGTAACCCCTCAGCCCTACCACTCTTCAAGTTGGTAGCTATGGGCTCACCTACTGACGAACGACGCAGCTATAGTTTTCCATATATCGCTGTCCGTCAGGGTAGTGTCACCAAAGCCCGGCGTATCAATCAAAACCACTTGTTTTTCGCCGACACTGAACTGAGTCGATGCTTGTACTTCTGAAGTGCAACTTTCCAATCCTCGCCCTACGCCAAGTGAAGACCCCGATGCTAAGTTGACAAACTGTAGGTATAATGTGAATGAGAGGCTCGTCAGTTAGGTCGATTGGTCCGCGCACCGTCGTCTTTCCACTCCCAGTAGGGCCCAGGACCCTATGCGATACTAAGGGTTGCGGCGTGACAAGGACAAGGAACGACCACATACGCAATGTAGATGGGCTTTGGACCAACAGGCTTGGCTGCGGATGGCATGAACGTGCCCGCCGCTGGTGTAGACTCTTCGTCAACATCTGTTAACCTCACACTCCCCTGCCTTCGTCCTCTCATAAGGATAGAAATGCTCGTGAGGATAGAAATGCAGCCCGTGACAGCTGAAACAATCTGGCCCATCGTCAATTGCTAGCAACGTTGGACGTGGACAGTGGTGGGTGTTAAGTGAGAGAATTACAGCCGCTCACATGACACATGTTAACAGCACCGTGGCACATCGTATCATTGGTCCACCTTGTGTAGAAAACCTGGCATCTTGAAGCATGGTTTCAATGAATCAAACTCAATTGTGAGGTGAGCCTCCAAGTCGTCTGGAGATGCGCGACATCTTCATGTTGCTGTACTAGAGAGCACATAGTGAATTCCCGTTAGTCCCAGAACGATATTTTTGGATACGGTGAGATGTGTGGGATGAGAGCTCACCTGGGTTACTGGATCGCCCAAATCCGGGTGATCGGTCCAGGCGCAAATGGGCCAACGAAGGGACACTAGCGCCTTCATATCCGCAGTACCCCTGATATATATGTCTGACTCGCTAGGCCAAGAGTTTTCACTGCTGAATCCGCCTAAATGAGAACATTACACCTCCGAGTTTACACCGTTTCGTCCTGATGTATACCCTGAACATTCCAATTCGCCCAAAGCGTTTGTCTCGTGGTGCGGCACAGGCAACCAAACCAGGTGGGAGGGTTCCATCCCATCAGTGATGAACAAGTGATAGTGGCAAGGGAAGGTCAGAACGCCGATCAAACGGAAGTGTTTGTTCTAGCACATCGAAAACTGCGCACATCAGAGCGTGGAGCGTCATGTGTGACCATCCAAGAGTCAACCTCCAACATTGCGAGGAAAGGGCAGTTGGTTCCACCACGAGTAGAAATGTCGTGGACCGTTGCCATACGACGACCAAAGCTCGCTCATCACACGACACCAACCACATGCACCCAAGGCTTGTCGCCAGATATTCAGATCAGTACTGCGATTTCAAAGCAGCGCAGAAACGTCGTGGGCAGCCTCGAGGTCGATCAGGGCATACTAGAAGGATGAAAACAACGCCTCTCACACCTGGAACCCCGCGCACGTCCTACAGGGTGGTGCAAGGCGCACCCGCAATAGTAACGGTGATAAAAGCTTTGAATCCCTGCTGGATAGGCCTCATCACGACTGTCGTTTTCAACTCATCCTGTAACCTGAACTGCGATATTGATGGCTTCTGGAAAAGAGAAGATGAGGGTTGCGTGCGCCAGCTCTTGCTCTTCGATGGTGCCTTCTCTGAGCCTCTGTTCATAGTATCATGGGAGCGACTGGCAGCGGGAAATCAACCGTAGGTGATTCCACCTTACAAAATATGTGGTAGATGACCAAGGAACATTCGCCAGTTTATAAATGTCGCAAGTGGGTCGAACCTCGTTGTCAGTGATTCGCTCGAGAGCTGTACCATCGACGTGGAAACGTCCGCATTTTTCCTCGATGCGCGAACTGTCACCTTGATCGACACTCCTGGGTTTGACGACACCATCCGAAGCGACACCGACGTCCTCAAGACGATAACAGACTACCTCTCTGACTCGTAAGCGCGCATATATCGGCTGGGCCATAGACTGATCATCATACCTCTACATGCAGGTACAGCCAAGGGGCCAAGCTCGCTGGCGTCATTTATATGCACCGCATCACCGATAACAAGATGGGCGGTCCATCGAGAAGAAACTTTCACATTTTTCGCAACCTCTGTGGGGATGCTGGCCTCCGGAACGTCCTCCTCGTGACAAATATGTGGTCCAAAGTGGACCATGATGACGGGGAGGCGAGAGAACGCGAGCTCGCGAGCAAGGAAAAGTTCTTCAAGCCCGCAATTGACAAGGGGGCTCGGATGCTTCGTCATGACGGTTCGCAGGCATCAGCACACGCGATCCTTCGCAATTTGTTCGATCGGGAGCCCTCGACGCTTCTTGTCCAAGATGAGATGGTGAATCAGGAGAAGGATCTCGCACACACCACTGCCGGCGCGGACATTATGCGCGAATTGAAAGAACAGGCTGAGCGCCACGCGGGAGCACTGGAGGACTTGTGTCTAGGAATAGAGGCTGCAAGACTCGAAGAAGACGAGGAGGCGAGGGAGATACTTCAGGAAGAGGCTAGGCAGGCGCGAGAGAAGGTAGAACGGATCCGAGAGGACCTTGAGCGGATGGTCACAAATTTTGCAACGGAGAATTCGCGACTCGAGAATGAGAATCGACGGTATAAGAAAGATTTCAGGAAGCAGAAGGCGGATGCTGAACACAGAGCACAGTTGCTCGAACAGGAACGCAGGGCTCGTGAACTCGTAGAAGCCGAGAAAAGGCGAGTTGAAGCACAGCTAGCTACCGAACGCGAGGCCCGGGAACGTGAAAAGAGGGAGCGCGAGAGGCAGGAACATGAACGGCAAGAACGGGAGAGGCAAGGACAGGAGAGCCTGAGGCAGGAGCGCGAGAGGCAGGAACATGAACGACAAGAACGAGAGAGACAAGAACGGCAGAGGCAAGAACGCGAGAGGGAAGAACGAGAGGGGCAGAATCGCGAGAGGCAGGAACATGAACAAGAACGAGAGAGGCAAGAACGCGAGAGGCAAGAACGAGAGAGGCAGGATCGCGAGAGACAAGACCGCGAGAGGAGAGAACGCAGGGAGAAGGAGCGTGAACGGCGCGAAGCAACAGAACGTGCCAAGAAGGAGCAAGAGAAGGAGAAAACTGGCTGTCTAATACAATAAAGGACACACGATCTTGCAATGGCTTTGGAGTCAAATACTTGGGTCTGTGGTTGCGTTATGTTCCGATAGCATTTTCCCTTGTTTTTCAATCAGGAATGCTTAAACTGTCCTTCCTACTCATCTGAAGAGGCTACCAGGACGAGGTAAATAGCAAATACGTCAGTTCGACTTCTCGCACATATTGCGTCAACGTCGTAACCCTCACCTACCTCACAACCGGTACTCTACACTGCTGAAATCCACTGAAGACATCAGATCGTACTCGATTCATGATAATTCTTGGGATATAGCACACAACACTTTGAACTCATTGAAGGAAGTTTTTCTAATTCGGAGCAGCAGATCTACGAAACAGTGAACGTTTCTACGCAAGAAATCCGGACGTTGCAGGCAGAAATCCTAGAATGCTACAAAACCCTCAAGTTGACCGTCCTCAGAACGCGACGACGAACCAGCGTTCTAAAAATGTCGAAAAACGTTCCCAGTGGTATAAAGCACACCAGACTTGTGACAATTCAATTGTGTCGATTTACTCGCTTTCAATTCCTTCTTCTTCCTCTGCGAGGAGCCTTTCGACCTCCAATGCAGCCATACAGCCACTGCCGGCACTCGTGATTGCCTGTCTGTACCGCTTGTCCTGAACGTCACCTGCTGCAAACACACCCTTGATACTAGTTTGTGTTGTGCCAGGTACGGTGACGATATACCCATCTTCGTCTGTCTGCAGTTGACTGCGGACAAGCGCGGTAGCTGGTTCGTGCCCAATGGCGTAGAAGAGACCATTGACGGGAAGGTTTTTTTGTTCGCCCGTCAGCACGTTTTTAATGCGGAGATTGTTGAGAAGGTCGCCGTCTCCCTGGCATTCGGTAGCAACCGTGTTCCAAAGAATAGTCTACACAAGGCAGGGATAGGGGGATCAACCAACGCCATGCTCAGTAACACGGTTTACGATGGGTCTGAACCAAGCATACGCACAATCTTGGGGTTGTTCATCAAACGTTTAGCCATGATCTTGGAAGCGCGGAGTTCCCCTCGGCGCACCAGGACATAGACGTGTGAGCCGTACTTTGTAAGGTCTGTGAAGGAAAATGAAATTAAGATATTGCTAGAACGTAACATTTTCTGCTTACAGGTCGCTTCCTCCGCCGCAGAGTCTCCGCCCCCTATAACGGCCAGGGGTTTGTTCCTGTCAGACATATCATGTGAGCGTCCAATACGAGGTAGCTCCTCATGTACAATAAAGCTCACTTGAAGATTGGAACGGCACCGTCACAGACGGCACAGGCACTGATTCCACTTTGCCAGTACATATCTTCACCCTTGAGTCCAAGGCGTTTCGCGCTTGCACCGGTTGCGATGATAACGGTGTCTGTCGTCTCAGGTTCTTCGCCTTCCTGACCTTCGCGCCAGTATCGGAATGGGCGGATCGACAAATCAATCTTGGACACGGTTTCTGTGATGACCCGCGTTCCAAACCGTATCGATTGCTCACGGAACTTATCCATCAGCTCAGGACCCATAATCCCGGCGGGAAAACCAGGATAGTTCTCGACTAGGGTGGGGAATGCGTGAGGGAACGAGAATAAGTGGGGTTGAAATATGGTGAAGTGTGGACGCACTTTCAGTCGTCGTGGTGAGCTGACCACCAGCGGCAAAACCATTTGCCATAAAACCCTCGAAGAGGACGGGATTGAGATTAGCGCGAGCAAGGTAGACAGCGGCCGTGTGCCCAGCGGGACCAGAACCGATAATAACCTGGACATGGTCGCGGACATAAGTAAACGAATATTCTCTAGTACCGATTAACATATTCCGAGGAAGAGACGTACAACTTTAGAATGCAATTTCGTGCTTCTGGGCACAGTTCCGTTTGTGAGAGGTGCCATGTGGTTCACGTTTCGAGATTGAGGTAGGTCTTGCTTCAAGGCGAGTACAGATGCGGAAGCCGCTGGAAACAAGAACGCCCGGAGGCCCTTTGTAAGAGTGCGAGTGCGTGAAAACAGAATGGCGGAAGCAGAGAAAGATCAGTAAACTGATTCCGCAAGTGGAAACTGGATGATTATGAGTCACGTGAGTATATTACATAAATGTGATCACGGGATTTCATCCAGGTCTTTTTTTTTCAGGAACGCGGTGGGCCAGTGACCAGTCAGATAATCCTTTCGTATTTCTCACTGTTGGATCATACGAACCAACCGGCTCCCAGCTGACGTTAGGCACTGAGAAAGTCTACGGTATCCCTCTTGACGTCCCCCACGGTTGCATTCCGGAGCAACCGGATTTCCCCACGACTGCGAGAGTAGTTTTCGCCCCTCCAATCGCACCACGAGCTGATCACCAAACCCTGCATTGATCTCTGCCCGTGGCAATCCCTTGGCCCGCGCGTAAGCCACACACTGATTACGAGAACGTCGATCAATGACTTATCAAAAAAGGTTTCCATGGACTCGTGCTCACCTCTGGGAAGTATCGCAACATATTAAGGAACTCAACTATCGAGGTAATGCATACCAAGTGTTATATCCACCTGATCGTCGTCAGTGCCGTTTGTCTAATTTTGAGGATCATGGGGGTAGACAGGAATGTTCCTGCCATCGAAACCACCCCGTGTACTTTGCGCGCGAACGTGGGTCGCGAAGATTTCACAGAAGTGGACGTACGACGCCACATCGATCCCACCGGCATAGAAACAGATGAAACAGAGAGTAAAGAATGGGCTGAGTGCATTTCCGATGTGATTTGAAGGGCCGACGTACCGCGTTTCCATCGCACACCATGTATGTGCCCCGCAAGGCCGATTGCTGTTCGATTTCCGCCAGGCATCATCAACGATCAATTTCAATATATTTCATAGACACGAACTGCCGAGGAGGCGCACGGATAGTCACAACCAAGTTCGCCACTACTTGATCATTGCTATAGTGACGTATGTCGCGCTCGGCATGATGGCAATGCTCCCGCTAAGGTCCTTTACAAAGTGACCATGAATTCCATCAGATAACTAGTTCAACTATCACGCACGGAAACTGCAATGAGGAGCGACCCGCTGTAAACAAAGCCATCGCCCCAATAGTCTGTGCCGCATACTGTGAGGTTGAGGAAACCCATCCACACGTGTTTACGGTAAGATGGTTTTTGTCAGGACTTGCCGGAAACCACCACATCCTGCCCAAAGCTTTATATCATACCTTGCTTGTTTCTGGCACCATCTGATAAAATTACATTCCTGCGTAAGATGTTTCTTGCCCATCCGTGCAGAGTTGGGAAATAATTTCACGACTTTCGTTATGATGGTCTTGTATGAGAACTAGCGACAGGATGAGCGCTCATAGAATCTGGTGCTCGGCTTGTCTGACTTACGCTACCTAGGCGGCTCAGGTATCCTGCGGCCACAACAAAGTAAGGCGAGCGAACAGACATAATGCGAAAAGCGAACGAGAACCCCAATTGGAAAATCCGGTTTAGGGAGCAATGACTTGTCTGGTGACCCGATTGGCTGCTACGATTCGTACTCCTAACCAGCAGGGTGTCGACGATCAGTGCAACGTTCCCGAGAGTCTCGAGTGGCGCAGTTATCATACTGTCCTCCAAATAACCCACGCACGGTAGGGGGAGAGAAACCTCGGCTTGGGACATCGGGGTGAGTACCACAAGGGCACTCACTCCATCATTTCAGTCACCAGCCACGCCACGATGAGCATTGGCGTGTTGACGAATGGCGCCAGTAGGATGACCCCAAAGATCAACAGCAAGGCAGGGACATTTATCGACTATTCTTGTTCATTCCTGTCACGCACATGTGTCACAGCGGACGCTCCTGCAGGCCACGTAAAAGATGCCATTGATGGTTCCCAGGACGGCGTTCGCATAAGTAGTCATAACCCGGGTCAAAGTAAGCAAGGAAGCCCGGTTGACCGAGAGTGCCTGTGAGGATAGTGTTAGCATAGCCATAAGGGAAACGCCCAGGGGGAGTATGAAGATGATGAAGATGATGCGGAGGTTGTAGAAGGAGTGGTGGCCCATTGAGGTGATAACTGGGTTGCAAGTGGGCCAGGTATGGCTTACCTGGCAGTACAAAGCGTCACTGAGAAGTATGTATGAGATCTTGGAGAAGGTCACCGGGGTTATGTGTTGGATAGTATCAAAAATGTATTCTTGGATTGGAGATAGTGCTAAGCTTTATTCGGCGCGCGCTTTCCATGAAGACAAGGTCAGCACACTCCAAATTGACTCCAAATGTTAAGTACATCCTCTTAATCTTTGCAGATAGAATTTGAGGGAATCGATGGACCGGAGAATGTAGCGCATTCACCATAGCAAAGTCCAGATCAAGTGGACCGAAGCACCTAAATCCTAGAAGTCGATTAATCGCCTCGATGTCCACGTTTACACCAAGAATCCAAAAACCGCGGCTTCAAGTTGAATGCAGCGATCCCACCCTACGCGCGTATTGAATATACGGCGGGGTTTCCTGTCGGGGTGTTTCAGCCCGAAACTTGAAACCCTAACCTCAAAACGAGTGTGAAACCCCCGCAGTTGACATTCCCACCCGTTGTACTCTCCTTTCTCGCCTCCCAGCCCGGCAGGTAACCATGGAGTACGACAGAAAATCCGCTGTTTCCTCCTTCTACGGTGCACGCAGGTCAATAGACGCTCTCAACGACACACCCGCGCAAGCCAGTCCGAGTAACAACCTCCCTCGGGGAGCAGCCCGGCCTCGCGCAGAATCTCAGTCCTCCTTCTACGCTGACCGTCAATCTCGCTCGTCCCATGAACTACTCAATACTCAATCTGCAGGGTACAATGCTTCTTCCTTTTTTGCCGCGGGCAGACAAGAGCCACTGAAAGGTGGTCGTGACGAGGAAGAAGAAGCAGGCAACCCGGAAAGCTGGGATGTCTTTGCGGATTTCAACAACGCAGGTCCAAGGTATAGCACCACGTTTGGTATCGGGCAGCATCAGGAACCTGTGTAAGTGGTCGGTTCTTTGCTGTATTTGAATATGTCGTTCATGTTCTACACAGTTATCACCAGCTACCGCCCACAACGCCTGTCACTGCGAGCAAAGTGGAAGGCACTGATAATGATAGTACACTTGCGCCGGTTGAACTCGTCACGGTCCCTGCTCTTGGACCTGAGTGGGAGCGTTCAGAAATGAAACAGATGACGAAATCAGGCAGGAGGGAAATCAAGAACGACGAGCGCCGTGCAAAATGGAAAGCTTGGAACCGAGGCGAGATAGGTCTTTGCGGCACCAAATGGTTCACCAAGAAGTTCCTTGTAATCTTCGTTTTTGTTTGGTGTGCTATGTCAGTGTCCATCTTTTGCCATCTTATCGATGTTTTGGTACTGATGCTGTTACTACACGACCTTACAACGACAGTATTGCCATCGTACTTGCTGTCACTATCCCTCGCGTCCCGGGAGTCTCATTCTATAGCACCTCTCCATTGGTCGCCGCTACGGGGAGCTTCAATTCATCAATACCCACGGAATTCTCACGTTCCCCTGCCAACTTTTCCTTCCCCGCCTTTGCCGACATTCAAGTCGACACGAGTAGCAATATCATTCCCCTCACATTCAATCATATCGATGCTGAAGTATGGTATCCCTCCAGTAATTTCCAAATTGGCTCGGGTTCTTTTGGAAAGGCTACGCTCCCTGCGAATTCATTTCCAGTCATACAAATCCCGCTCAACTTTTCATATGTCGCGCCAAATGATACGGATCCTACCTGGGTGGCTTGGTACAATGCATGCAAGAACTCAGGAACGTACACGAATGGCGTCCGGCCCGGTGAGTTTTACCCTGGTTTCTTTGTATGCGGTTTCTAATGCATACGGATATTGAACTGTGATACTCAGGTGTGACCTTCGAGATCATTTTAACGATGGACATTCAAGGTCTGCCCTCGACGACTACGGCATCTGCGCAAGTAGATGCTGCGGAGTGCCCCTTCCAGCTGCCCATAAACAGCGCTTAAAAAGCGTTCCCTTGAACCGTCACATATATATCACCTCCCTCTCTTTGGATACTTATTTCTGGTTCTTTATTGTGCTAACCCCAAACCTGGGTTCTGTGGATATATCGTTCTCTCATGGCAAATCCTTTTCAAATCCTTTTGTTACCGTCGTTGTGATTATCAGTCTTTGCGTGGTACGTTTGATGGGTTTCTCAGCATGGACTCGCTGCATATGAGCATATTTGACTCTTTTACCCGCATATACTTTCGTTCTCGGCCCACCTTCGTTTACGAGCATCGACTGCCGGCGGACGATCGGCATGCTTCCTCCTCGCTCGTCCGCACATTCCTTTGCGTACGACTCACAGATATTCTAACTCCCGACACTTTTACATTTCCCTCTGTCCTGTAAACAATACGTCGTAATGAACTGCGTGCTGCATAGTCTGGAATAATTCCCCTAGGGGTTTGAGCAAACGTTGGCAGAGGCACTGCCCGCAGCAAGCTGCCTGAGCACTGGGAAGCACCGAATTTAGGCTAGTGTACAACACTGAGTTTATGGAAAGCGACGAAAACGACGAAAACGACGAAAGCTGCTAAACGTTCTACGGGCCAAGTGGGATCGTCTGTGGATAGCGCAGACTCGCTGCGCGTTATAAACGCAGAGATTGTCACCCTCTAACCAAAGCTTCTAGCTAGGTCATATCGTCCCGACTATCCGTGGGTATCAAATCAACACGAAAGTGGTATCATGCGAGCGAAGAAGAAAGGGACATCACCCGCGTTGAATAAAACCAAATAAATAATCAGAGACGACCTGAAAAGGTGTGAAAAGAGACACCTCCATTGATTGGGGGGTCAAATGTCGTCATCGTTGGCGTGGGATGAGCTCCGGGTCTGGAGTCCAAGCATCAAGCTTCGACTACAGCCGGCGGGGGGGAGGATAGCTGCTGGGAGGGTATTGCAGCGCCTCGTAATACGAGGGTGGACTTGGTCCTCCGTACGGTGGGAGGTGTTCACAAGGGTGAGTCCGAAAGTCCGTGAGGGGGTACGCGGGTGCAATCGTCGGATCCACGTGTGGATTCGACGATCGTGGACAAGGGCGATGTCCGTTTAC
>JBBPRD010000071.1:0-24206 GCA_038092855.1 Boletus piedmontensis
CCTTTGTCGGGCCTTGTTCTTCACTTCGGCGAAGGAGGGCCTAGCGCAAGGCCCAGCGAAGCTGCCTGGATAGCTTTGTGTAACATACCCTCGGTACAGACCCCCAAAGTCAAAGTATACGTTTCACGGTCGTCGCTCAAGACAATGACGGCCGTTTATGCCCCTCTCGGGGAGCGGGTAATAGTCGAACCACTTCTTTTTGAAAAGGATGAGCTTGATGCTCAGGCATTCTTATCGATGATGGCTGTTGGGTCATCTGAGTCGGCTCCGCTCTACATCCAAGGTGTTCTCGTAAGTGAGAGTTTTCATTCTGCTTTCTTTCGCGACTGACAACTTCCAGTCGATTCTTAGAGATCTTGGGGAAGATTTTCGCTATGATGAATTCACGAAACGTCTTCAGGACAAGAAAGAGTCCTTCAATCCCGCTCAGCTAGCTGGTTTAGAACAACGTATGGCCTTGCTAACATCTTTCCTGGATACCCGCCCCCGCCCCAGTTCAAAAACTGGTCGATTTGCGGCTGGACAACTAACCATCATTGACCTTTCTGATCCCTTCATTGATCCCGCCTCGGCATGCGGATTGTTCGAGATTATAACTCGCCTGTTTGTTAGGGCAGAAGTTGGTACTGGGAAGGTCCTCGTAGTCGACGAGGCTCACAAAGTAAGTAACCACGACTATCCCTATGCATCGTTTATGAACCCCCCTCGTCTTTAGTACCTCTCTCCACACAAAGCCGTATCAGGACTCACAAAATCCTTGCTAACGCTGGCGCGAGAGCAGCGGCATCTAGCCATGCGCTTGATAATCAGCACGCAAGGCGAGCGTCCCGTTCCCAATCCAAGTCGCCACCTATTAACAATCCATCCCTAGAACCGACTGTTGTTCCCCCGGTTCTGCTGGATCTCTGCTCCGTGGCTATCTTACATCGGTTCTCTTCCCCGTCTTGGTGGGAACACCTGGCGAAACACGTATCCGCCGACATCTCTGCGGAAGACGCATTTGACCGTGTCGTCAGACTCGAGGTGAGACACGATCCTCAAGGACTTTTTTCTGGACGCTTGATGAGTAATAATTGTTGCAGACGGGCGAGGCTATTGTACTTGCACCATCTGGGTTTGGCGTATTTCCGGATGGATCGCAAATATCTGCCATCCAAGGAACTCAGAGGTCCCTCGTCTCAAGCCAAATTCCAAAGCTGAACCAGTTCGGGAGGCGTTATATATTGATGAAGACGCGGCGTCGGGTCACAAGAGACGGGGGTGCGTCGATACTGGTCGTAGAGGACTGAGGATGCGTCCCATTTCAAGAGCTAGTTACATATATATTTATATACGAAGGTTGTACTTGCTTCCTACTATGCCTTTGATGCATAGAGTTTGAGTGTACATAAATGGGGACCGGCGGAACCGTGGCGAGGAGACCCTTGTATGATCTAGTTTCATCGCAATGTGTACACGATATATGTATAGTACAAGCACAACACACAACCATGATATGGTGGGATTGAATTAGACTGGTGACCAATTGTCTATCGACGGCTTTGCCTCTCATGGTTACCAATCTGGTGGCCAGTCTACGTTAGAATACAGCATGTAGGGTTCAATCTATAGGAACGTGGCTGCAAGATCGTATGTCCTTGGCCATATTACACTACGCACGATTATGTTGTCCTAAGGAGAGGAGAGTACAGCATGCAAATGAGAAAGATGGACGTCGCGAAGAGGTATGAAACCCATCTGGTGGGCTTCAGAGATAATCTGAACAGGTGTGACGACAGTCACATAAAAACGAGGATACTGGGCAGGTGGTACAGCAAATAAATAGAGCTGGCATGACCAACTCGAAATGATGTCCGTGGAGAAGAAGGCTAAGCAGGGGGTGGCGAGGGGATTACTCGATATGCATTGGGCTCCCTGGAGAAATGATATTCTGCGCCAATGGATTCGCGACCTTTATTTCGGTCCTCTTGTTGCGACGGCCGAGCAGCGTTGCATTGTCTATGTCCAACTCGAACCCTTTCGGACCTCCTGCGCGGCGGCCACGATCGCGGGGTCCGGCCCGTCCGTCCCATAGACTCTTCTCCGGAACTATATTCACGATTGCGACAGCACCAGGCACATCCACGTTTCGTGCCGCAAGTACCTTGGCGTCTGCTAGACCCCCACCGTTAGCCTGACCTCGTCGGTGGCGAGCTTCATTGAGTAGGCTTTTGTCATCCCCGTCTCCGTCTTCATCGTCCTCGTTGAGTCCATGCAAAAATCCTCTTGCTCCCGCACCGCCTCGTCCGTTGTAGGCGCGCCGACGTGCCCCCTCCTCTTCCATTCGATGTACCGCATACGTGATGTCGAAGGCTTCCTTCAAGGTCGTCAACCCAGGGGACCGTGCCGATTCGATTCCACCGTGTGCGGCGGTTAAGAGGGGTGAGTCAAGAGGAGGAGTTTGGGCATAAGTGTTGGGAGTTGGAGGTGGTGGCAGAACCGGAGCTGCGCTACACCAAGGATGCGCCAGGAATTCGTCAATCGTATATCGTTGAGCTGGATCCACACAAAGCAAATGCTCTATGAGGTCCTTGGCTAGAAATGCAATCAACTCGGGTTACATATCTAAAAACTCTGAGGATACCTGAATTACTGATGTGATCCCAGAAAGGGCTCAAGAATGTATAATATCCTCGGGCAACTTTTTCGGTTAGAATATTGATGCTCTCGTCATAAAAAGGAGGGAATCCGCAAAGAAGCGTATAGAGAACGCAACCAAGCGCCCACATGTCGACGCTTTTGGAATAACGCTCATCCTTGACGATCTCGGGAGCGGTGTAGCCAACGGTCCCGCATGGGGTCATGGTTTCCTCGTTCCATACCACTTTCGATAAGCCGAAGTCAGCAATCTTGACCCGCCCGATGCCACCGCCACCGACTCCAGATATAAATTCGCCCTCATCTTCCTTTTCCTCATCATACGGGCGTCGTATGAGTATCTTGGAGGGGATTATGGGTATTTGATCGAACAGTAGGTTCTCTGGCTTGATATCGCTGTAAAAACCGAAAAGGTGAGTATTGGTAAAGACGATATCACGATGGGCTCACCGATGAACCACACCACGCTCCTCATGTAGATATCGAATGCCCTGGGCAACTTGAAGAATGACGTGCCTTGCAAGACATTCGCTGAAGTAAGTGAGTTTAACAATCTGATGGAACAGTTCCCCTCCCTCCATGACTAAAAATATACGTGAGCCAAGGTCGGCAACCTGCCGGAGCAAAGCCACTTGCGTTCGAGTATAAGGAAATAATAATCTGGTGATTCGGAAAACGAGATTAACTTGACTATTGACGGGTGATTCATTCCGCGCATTATTTGAACCTCTGCGAGCCAATAAGGATTCATCGTCGACTGAGGTGGGTTGAACGTACCTTTAAGAATATTTGCACGCTTGAGGCAAAGAAAGTATGATTAGTTCCACAGCATCAGATTAAGAACAGAATATAAAGATGTCACCTCTGTGACGCGCGGCTTTTTCTTAAACTGAGGGCTGAGATGTTTTTCGCCGGCCTTACAGAGGGACGATATATGGTGGATAGATGATACGTGCGTAATCGGGGACCAGGAAGGAGGGTGGAAGGGAGGAGGGTAGGGTAATATGAACTACTGGAGACCGACCTCGGGTATGGGTACTTACCTGCGATGCGTTCAGTTCGTGCTTTCGAACTACTTTGACTGAGCAGCATATTCATATTTAGGCAGAGAGCGACCCGAGAGTGAGATTGATGTACTCACCAGCTACTTTTTCGCCGGTCGTAAGGTCGATCGCCTTGTAGACGTCCGAGAAAGCACCACTGAAACGGCAATGCGTTTTAATTCATCGGATACGTATGTAACATATACTGACTCTCCCATCCGAGCTACGAGTTTGAAGTTCTCAAGTCCCTTATACGTGGGCATGTTTGAATTCGAAGGGCGGCCATCTGATACGGCAGCCATCTCTGCTTTCGCACCGGCTTCGGGAGAAGGAGGAGGGTGAGATTCCGCGGGTTGCTCCACGGAAGGTATTGCAGGCTCTTGGATTTGAGGTTGTTTGGCAGTATTCTGAGAAGCGTGCGGCGGTGATTTTGTGTATTCCTGCGCGTCTGAGTCAGGTTGACGATGATTTTGGTGTTTGCGGATGAGATCTGGCGAACGTGGGGGTTGGGGTCGGAGTTAGCCTGTGAGTTTCCAAATAGGGGAGAAGTAGACACACTCTTGAAGGCGGCCACGACGGCGGGCATTGTGGACGCTGTCGAAGACGATGAGGACGCTGAGAGGGTGTGAGGATGTGAGGGGGGGACGACAAACTGCAGCTGGTGGGGGGGAGATGTATACACACTGCTGTCCTTTTTGTCATCCCAGCCTGTTGGAGCTCCGCTGCCTGACGTCATACGGCTGTTTCTCGGTTCTATTCCTTTTTTAGAAATATGGGAAATATGATGACATTGTGATTTTTCAAAGTAGCACGGATGAGCATAAATGTAAAATATTCTGCCATCTCCTTATCGGTCCTCCATTTCTCCCTCCCAATGTGACACTCGTTCTCTCGACGGTGGCGTGTGGACTAGCAAAAAGCTTTGCACAGGCGTGTACCCCACCAGACTCAGCGTGCTCTGCTTGTGCCTGAGCACCGGGATCTCGCGCGCACTAGCTTTCGGCATTCCCTGAGCTGGATGACTTTGTGTGCCCAGCGAACCAACCCCTTCCATCCTCGAGGCCGCCTCCCGCGTGCCTCCTGCATCATGCCGTTCTTCATCGTGTATCGAATCGCTCGTGTTTCCATTTGGGCTACTCGCAATGACGAATACTCCTGCAAACGTAGCGGCGCAGCCATAGAGAAATGTCACCATTTCGTGGAATGAGGTTTGCCGAAAGTCGCCATATAGGACCGCGGATCCGATCACCGCAGACAGCGTAAAAAATACAAATTGGGTTGGAATGACGGTTTTGGAGTCAAAACGTTTCAGCGCTCGATTGAGATATCGTATTTGAAGGACCCCTGTGACGACAAGCACCTACACTGGGCAATCAGCGCAAGATAAAAACGCAGACTGGCTGGGCTAACTGCAAGGATGGGGTATGTAATCCATTCGGTCAACATATTCATCCATTCCTTCGTCAAAAGTGTGGAGATCGCTTTGGTCGCTAGTACCGTAAAGCCACCTACCAGGAGAATCAGCCCGCGATCACATCGCACGAATACACGATACGATACCAAAGATAGCACATATACCAACATCAATCACAACCACGCGCTTTCCAATCCTACCTTCACTCAGACCACCGAGGATGACAGCGGACACCAAGTATACGATCGAAAATATCACAAAAGGACGCTGGGTGATCGCCTCAACCAGAGCTTCGGGTGTCAGCACGGGTGGTGCACCTCCCGATGATGGAGAGGACAATACCACAGTTGTCGCCCCGATGATGGCAAGCAGGATTCCGAATATATCACGCTGTGGGTTCACATTAAGACCTCCACTCCTAGGTTGCACTGAATCTACTTTACCGGACGGAACCGCTCGTTCAGAAGCAAAGGTGCGAAAAAACAGTTTGTAACCAATGCAAACTAGAAAATTGATTGAGGGCATGGCCGCCTTGAAAGAGTAAGTATCTCACCATCCCGAGTGGCGCAACAATCGAAGCAGGTGCGAATGCGTAAGAAATGAAGTTCCCAGTCTCGCCAATGTTCATCAAAATGAAACCCGACCACCTACGTGAATGCGTTGAGTCAAACTTCAAGAGTACATGAGTGACAAACCATAGTTTAGAGTGTAGGTAATCGCTTTCTTTTTCGTCTTCAACCGTGTTTCGGGAAGACACTTTGCCTTGATGAGTCGTCCGTGTGTTTCGTCGGGGAAAGACGTCCTCAACCAGTATCGCCGAGTGATCTGAAAAATCTGCGCGAGCATTTGACGAGTCCGCAGAGTTACCCCCAAACTTCAACCGCAGAGGTAGAAACTGTGAAACGAAAGATTGTTTTCGCCCTCGCCGTCTGGTTCGCGCAGCAGGGCTGCTTTTCCGACTTCTAGCATCGTCCCCAGCAATAGAAACGTGGTATGAGGCCAAACCATAGGACGACGGAGGAGGTTCGCTGGGGGATCGCTGGGGGATGAGTGGCTGTCTCTCGAACTGGTGGTTCTCTTCCAAGACCTGCTGGGCCGCGCCGAAACGAGCAACAGCATCTGAATGGATTATGTGACTTGTACCCGTGTCGCGCCCTGACGGTCTGCTCTCCCTTTCCATGTCCAGTAGACTGCATACACGCTCGTGGTGGAGCCTAAGATGGGCAAGTTTTTGGAGGTTAAGAGCCAAAGATATGAACACATTGCCAGCGATGGACACACTGATACCGATGACGGTCTGAAGGGTGAGATGAGGTAGGACAATCCCAGGATCGTCCACGGAAGGCCAGGACATTGGGGATCTGATTGAAGGACCGTCCTCAGGCTGAACCGAAGTACGAGCCGAGTGCAAAGAGATGATGTTTACATAAGCGGCTTGATACTGCTTACGAGTAGTAGCCCATTAGAGAAGGTCTTTCCCACAAGTGCTCATTCATACATTGCAGTCAGCGTTAAGGAAGGTCGAGCACACTCATGCGCGCGCAACACACTGCACATCCCTTTCCCGCCTTTCCTGTCTATTCATGCGCGTTCATTGCAGATGACCAGCTCCTCGTCGGTGGGGGAGGCGGTGCTTCAAGGACAGGAATAAAGAACAAATTGGTATGCCCATTACGCGCCAGGATGCATCCATTCACCCGCATCGACTAGAAACTACTCCGTGTATCTGATGACAGACAGCTGCACATTCTCAACGAGCTGGAACTCGAAAAGGGCGATGACGTACCAATGAGCATGGCCGCTCATCTCCAGGTATCACATATTCAACACCTCCGAGGATTTTCAATAACGCACGATTGCAGAGCAGGACTCTCGTGTGTGGCATAAATAGCAGTCCAGAAAGGTTGGAGAGGCGGGAGAACGAGAATTGTAGAAAGTTCTCAGTGAGCACAGACGAGCACAAGTACGTCTCCAATTTTGCCGTTGTTCGCCGTTAACTTAGTCACCAAGGTTCGCGCAGCTTGCGACTTGCAGCACACTCACCTCTGGTAGCCTAGATGATTACCAGGTTCGTCTTTCTTTAAACATTACAGATAATGTCATATCCACCCAATTTCCAGCGCGTGACTGTCTTCTCACCGAATGGCAGATATTTATTTATTGCCGGCGCTCATGATGTAAAACAGTTCTCATTCGTACTTGGCAACTGCTCTCACCCAAATCCCCCAGTTCTCTCTCCTCGAATACGACACTCTTTTATCTGTGATTCCGCCAATATGTGTCAGCAGTGGAGAAATATACGACGCGACTCTCTCGTTATCCCACGTACGTCAACCCCTTCCCGTCCTTGTCGCTTCTTTAGGAATCCCATCGTTCCAGATCTTTCTTGCTACTAGTTCAAAGCTCTTGGTATACGCTCTTCCTACCCATGCGAATAGCGACGAACACGAGAAAACAACGGGGGGTGGTATCCGGCAGTCTAACTTGAACTATCCTCTGGAAGGGCTTGACATGATCAAAACCATCGATATTCCCTCGATATCTGGGGTTCCCTCTGCATCTCATACCATGTTTCGCGCTGCACGGTGAGTCCACACGTGCGACGCACTCCATTCTAGTCACCATCTCTGCAGGTTACACCCCGTTCGTCAGGACACGTTGTATACCGTGGTCAATGTTACCCTGCCTCGTGTCAAACACGCCAAGCTTGCCAAGAAGCGAGCGTATATTTTGAAGTGGAAAATCATGGAAAGAGACGGTTCCTTCGATGTCTGTATAGAGGCAATCCGGAAAATCTGTGATGGTAACTTGACGTGCTTTGACATGAGGTGCATTTACTGCTTTGACACATGTAGGCCAGCAGGCTGAGTGAAGTTTTTCAGCTCCGATGGCAGACTGCTTGCGTTTGGTGCGTCTGACTATAGTCTCGGTGTTTTGGACTCGAACACCCTGGCAGTGAGTGAGACTACATACTCCTTGCATATGACATTAACAGGCAAAAACCGTTAGCCACTGTTGTCCATCTTGAAAGCACACGAGTTCCCAATTACTACCCTTCGATTCAGTCCTAGCTCGAAGCTGCTCGTGTCAGGTGGCGTTGACAGCTCCATACGCGTGGTCACTATTCCCGAAGTGTTCGGGGGTCAGTGTGAGTCTCGTCTCCTATTTCTATTCTTCTCTCTGTTGACCTCGTGTTGCTTTGCAGCATGGAGCACCGTCATCCTTATCATTATCGCTATAGTAGTCTTCATGATCGCTGTTCTAATGCGGCAATGAACGCTAACCATCGTTGGCACGTGTTCGGCGCGGGTGGTTCTTTGAAAGTTATTTGTGGACTCCTCTCAACTCAGTTTTGGATTCATCTTGTCGCTCCTTGTATTTATGATACACATTAGATCAACCAACTACACCCGGGCGGGTACACTCGCTTGTCCATACCTTTTGGTCGAATTTACTTAATCGTAATCCTCTTCCTCGACCAGTTTCCGCTTGACACCACTGGAAGGTGTGCTGGTCGTCTGTACCTCCTCCATCGCCTCGTCCGCATTGCTTTCTTCCTCGTCTTCATCATCTCCTCCTCCTCCAAATAAATCCGCTTCTTCTCCGTTATCGCTACCCTCTTCTGGTGCTTCACCTGCTATGATTGGCGCAGGGGTCCCTCCCATCTCAATATCTGTGGGGGTTATTGGAGCGTTCGTGAGTGGAATCGCAGTAGGCTCCATGTCGGCGTCATCCTCCTCGTCCTCTTGTGCTGCCGGCACCCCTTCTTCTTCGTCCTCCTCTATCTCTTCTACTTCCTCGTCGTATAGTTTGACCGTCGGTGGGGGCTTGTTCGGTACAAGGTCAAAGTTGACAGATGTCAACGTATCCAAGGACGATGGCAACCGGACACCAAAGACCTCCGGAACTGCCGGAAGCGGCGTCGCATTCGTTTGCGATGCGAGGGACATCAGATACTAGAAAACGAACCCGGGGGACCATAGCACGGTCGTGAGCCGGGAGTCGGGAATCATTCATTCATTGGGATTTGGGGAAATGGGAGAAGAGTCCCTCTATAGGTGGACGGCGGACGCACCTCCTTTGGCACTCGGCCGCCAAACTCCCATCCAACACGCGCCTGCACGGCCAAGACGATGTCGTCCATTTCAATTTTGGACGCGCCAGGGCGTCCGGCGTGTTCCGCGTACACTTGAGCGTCCGATAGCACTTGGGTCGTATAGCGATGCGCGAACTCTAGGAGTTGATGGAGAACGCCCGGTTGGGCATCTTGAACTGTGGGGGTTGACGCAAGGAGGAGAGCAATTGCTCTGGCTGTGGGCGGAAGTGTTTCGGAGGGTGCTTGGGCGCCTTGAGGTCGAGACATGTTTGTAGTACTCTGTCAAGAAAGTTGGGAGACGTCCAGCTTTAGTGTAACAACGTATCAAGGTACTTAGGTAACGCACAAGTCTCAAGTAACAACAAAGAGGTAAACACGAACAACTAGCGAACGAATTTCTTAGAGATTTAGAATATAACCGATATCTCTCCCACATGCGGACATATCGAGTATTACTAGAAGATCAATCTGCATACAAGACGTGTTTCTCTGCACTTTCTAGCCAGTCGCGCAAGTCATGGTCACCCTCGAGCCCTACGAACTCTTGGTGGAGACTATCGCGGTACCGCAGATTGGATATGCTCGTACCAAGGCGAGCGTGGACCTTACTCATGAGCTCAGAGTGCGTCACCTTGGGATGAACGCGGATTGCGATCAAGTCATCAGTGACACGATCGAAAATCTTGATCTTGACAAAGGCAATCTGAGGATTGCCTGCAGACATGGGGGGTGCATTCAAGTTAGTAGTGGCTGAGGAATGTGAACGCGAGCGGGTTGTAAGGGATGGCTGAGACGAGTGCAGCGACGACGGTGACGACGTAGAATACTCGGGCCATTGAATGTGTGAGGTATTTGATCCACGTGACGCCCGGGAAACATTCGTGTGACCATTTGACCGTTCACCGTGAAGCGATGATATTTCGCCAGGCTGTGTACCGGATCGTTGGTGGGCAGTACCGCTTACATTCGAGTAGGAATGCAAAGGGGGAGTGTGATCCTCCCCGTAATGCGAACCGTCACTGCGGTCATCCCGGTTGGATAATTTCATGTGGCCAAGTGTGTCGCGAACTTCTTCTTCAAAATCGCGTGTGGCCAATTCCCCACGCACCACCCCCGCAGAATCCTGTTCTCCACCGTCGGAAAACAGTGTGCTAATTTCGTCATACCGAGGTTCAATGTCATTCTCTACATCGCCTGGTTTTAGAGAAAGGAAGTTGCGAATAAGTTGGTGCTCCAAGATGTAGGAGGCGCCGATGGAATTCAAGGCGCAAAGCTTGCGGATGTACTGGTCAAGCTCAACCCGTCGAACAGCAGTGATTTGACCGTCGACTTTATCTGTAGGACCTGGCATGAAGGGAAGGATTCGGTTTGATCCGGATTCCCGACCAGCCTCTTGAGGGAAAGTCTCCAAAAGATTGACTTGGAAATCGTAAAAGTCGTTGTAGGGTCTAAAGAGAACGAGCTGTTTGGCTTTCGGCAGAACGTGGGGATCATGGGGATCATACGGTTGGAAGATGGCATCGATACGGAACCAATATTCTTCCATTTCGTAGTGGAAAGAGACAACCTCTGCAGAAAGGAGAATGCCATCTGGCAATGGGACGGAGGAAGGGGGGCGGGGAGCGGGAGCGGGAGTAGATACGGGTGGGGGAGAGGAGGGCTGGGTAGGAAGGGGGGGTGCGCTGGTTTGGGCGTAAGGGCTATCTGGGACTGAGGGTTGGTTGTCCTCGATTACTCCGAGAGAGATGCTATTCTGCTTGTAACTGATCATAGCTTTCTTCCAATCCTCGACTTTGGGGAGGTCACCGCGATCCATGAGTGCTTCTACATCGTCGATGGGGAGGTTGGATGCGGGATCACGGAGTTGGACGAAAGAGGCCGGAATTAATCCAGGACGGCCAAGCCTACCGATGGGTTTGGCGACGAACCACTCGCGATTCGACTGGGCGACGACAGAGATGGGATCGCCGGCCTTCGCGTCGAGCTCGTCGGCGCGCTCTGCTAGGAAATCATGGAGGACGACGGCGTAGAAGACGCGTGACTTTGGGGCCCTCGGAGACATAACGGGGCTGGGTGGACCGTCGAGGCCGGCGGGGATCTGGGAGGAGCGAATTCTGTTGGAGAAGAGAGGGTTTGAGCGATCGGAGGGGAGATGGAAGAGAGAACGAACTGACACGGAGGAGGGACTCTTGAGGAATTCCTCAAACATATTCTTGGGCACGAGCCCGCGGGCACCAGTGACGGGGTTGTGAGCCTGATACCAATAGCCATCGTTGTCCGGATCGCCGGTTACGTAGAAGAAGTCGCCCTTTTGAAAGGGGAGTTGCTGGGGGGAGTTTGGTCTGCAAGTGGCGATGGCACGGATGACCTTTTGCGGGGGGAGGGAGGCGGTGGGGGGCTTTGATGAAGGGGGAAGTGGGAGGGGTGTAGATATCTGGAGACGGTGAATGTCTCTTGGGTTGCGGGACTTTCGGAGCGATTTCATCCTGGGGGAAACATAAGAGACCTCATCATGAGTCTATCTCCGACCGTCACCATGCTTGGATTATGTAACGACAACAATAAACTATAATCTCTCCGCCCGCGCTCGCCTCCACTGACCAATATGGCGGCAAGAAAACTACAGAGTACGTCCTCCTCCATCCCTCCCATTTCTCCCTACAATAGTCTCTCTCTCTGCAGCCGAGATAGACCGTACTCTGAAAAAGGTCTCAGAGGGCGTAGAGCTCTTCGAGAGCATCTATGACAAGATGCAGTCCTCCACCAACCAGACCCAGAAGGAGAAACTCGAGACCGACCTCAAGACCCAGATAAAGAAGCTCCAGCGTCTGCGAGACCAGATCAAGACCTGGGTCGCCAGCAACGACATCAAGGACAAGTCCCTCCTCCTCGACAACAGGCGACTAATCGAGACTGTGCGTCCACTCCTCCCCCGTCTCTATTCAACCGACGGCCGCATCATCCGGAGCCGTTCTCGCCTCCGTCTGTTGCTGCTCTCTGTCTGACTCGAAACTGACCTCCCCGGTGTAGCAAATGGAAAAGTTCAAAGCCTGCGAAAAGGAAATGAAAACAAAGGCCTTTTCGAAAGAGGGCTTGACCCAGTCAGCCAAGCTAGATCCAAAGGCACAGGAGAAACTAGAGGTCACCTCCTGGCTACAGCAGTCCGTCGAAGACCTCACCCTTCAAGTCGAGCAGTCTGAAGCAGAGATCGAGTCTCTCCAGGGTGGTACCAAGAAACGCGGCAAGGGTCAGTCATCGGCCGCAGGTCGTTTGGATGATCTCGAGCATCTCAACGAACGCCGGAAATGGCACATCAGTCGTCTCGAGCTCATTCTTCGCTTACTTGACAACGGCTCCCTCTCCACTGACCGCGTGCTTGCTCTCAAAGAGGACGTGACGTATTTTGTCGAGAGTAATACTGTGTGTCCTCCCCTCCAGCCTTGTTGAACGACTCTCATTCCCCGCACTAGGAGGAGAACTTTGACGAAGACATGGGCCTCTATGATGACCTCCATCTCGAGGAAGAGGAGGAGAAGTTTGGTCTGGCGAACGACGATAACGATGGCAGCGACGACTCCGATGCACAAAGTGAAGGTAAGCCCTTCAATATTTTGCTCCGAACCCGTCTGACTTTGCAAACAGAACTGCCACAGAGATCAGCCAAGAAGCACGATAAAGACGAAGAAAGTGTCGCGAGTGGTAGCAAACGAGACGATAGTCCTGTTCAGAAGAAACCGGGGGTGGGATTACAATTACGGAGTGAGTTTCGAGTTACTTGTATTCCCCGCTATCTGAAAGACAATGTGCAGAAGCTTCGCTAGCAACAGAGCGTAAGTGTTTCATTTACGTCACATTCGTGTCTCAAGTAACATGGTGCATTCAGCAAAGCCACCACCAAATCCCAATTTTGCACAACAGCCGATGTCTAGTATATTGAAAGCTGGTTTACCTCCAGCCCCTCGCCCTCCAGCGACATTACCCCCTATCCGATACGCTGCTGCTGCCGCTGCTGCAGTTTCGTCGACTTCTCCGGCGGCAATGGGACCATCAACGCCAACAACTCAAACATCATCAAACATACCGACGACGTCCGCCTCAATACCATTAACAGCGCCGTCAATAGCGCCTTCGTTGTCGCAGAACATGCCAGAGTCACAACTATTGTCGTCGCCAAGTCTTACTCACCCTTCTGTAACGAGCCCGATGTTATCGTCTGCCTCTGTATCACATCAACCGGATGGATCTTTTTACTCGGGCCAAGATTCGCCTGCAATATCGGAGGCAGTTCCGAGTTCTGCGAGTGGCCCCGCCGCATCCTCGTCTCCACAACGTACAACACTACACAAAGGTATGCTGTTCGATTTTACGTGTTGTATCTTAGGTAAGAACATTTACAGAGTCTGTAATGTCGCCTGTGCTGCCAAGGGCTGCTTCCCCTGCTGTCCCAGTACGTTTTTCATCAGCCACCTGCTCGGAATGAATGAAAGTTAACGTGTCTGCGTAAGCAGCAAGTCGTGTCCTCAGATACTCAACAGCCTCAAGCGAATGGCGCAGCCCAGGTAGCTCAGTTCACCGCACCACAACCTACTCCGACAGGGCCTTCCCCCCTTCCTCGACAGGTTCAACAGCCATCTACCCCTGGGATTTTAGCACCTTCGAGTACATCTTCGCAACCTCCCCAGTATCCTCCAGGTGTCAAAGTTCCGCCTTCTACCGAGCAACAATTGGCTACCCAGGACCAGCCTAACGCAGGAATGCCCAGACCGCCTTCAGTAAACCATGCCCAACAAGCTCCGAGTCGGCCAGCGACAAGCACGTTCCCAGGATCCTTGTCAGATCTTGTCGCGTCGTTTGAGACAGTGAAGCAGAAAGGTAAGGCACAAGTTTGCTTGGTTGTACGCTTCATCTAGATGTCTGTTAGCTCCCCATCGTATGAACAATTTGGGAGAAGTACACAAGCTTTTGGAGGGTGGTTACACTCACGCACCCCAGCCTGTCGATACAGAGAGGTAAGATGGAACTTTATCAGGTAGCGTGACAGTCACTCAACCACACGCAGGCCAAAGTATTATGTTCCTCGACACCCTTTCAACACACCGTCGTTTTACCCTCAGACACCACATCCTGTGCTGAGCTCGCCCGCCTTATTCTCCCAGATTGATGTAGAGACGCTATTCTATGTCTTCTACTACCTCCCTGGAACGTATCAACAGTGCGTCATTTCCTCTCTTTCCGCACGACTAGGGGGGCTTACCGCGTTGTATAGGTACCTTGCAGCCAAGGAACTCAAGCGCCAATCATGGCGGTTCCATGTCAAATATTTGACGTGGTTCCAGCGACACTCGGAGCCCCAGGCTATTACCGAGGAGTACGAGCAAGGAGTGTACGTCTACTTTGATTGGGAAGGTTCATGGTGCCAGCGCAAGAAGAGCGATTTCCGCTTCGAATACCGTTACCTCTCGGAGGACTAACTTTTTCCTTAAATCCGTACCATTTCACCTTGATGTTTTGCTCGCGTTGGCACTCAATGTAATTTAACCGCAGCGTACTAGTCCTTGCCATAGTGTTCATTGGTCGGCGTTACTCTAATGAATAAGCATGCATTGCCGAAAGTCTGTAGCATTGAATTATTCGAGTACAACTACTGCCCCAAGAGCTTCAAATGTCGACTTTAGTTTGTCCGCGTCCTCTTTCGAGAGGTTCTCCTTCAGAACCTTTGGGACGGACTCTACGAACTTCTTCGCCTGCGAGCGAAAGATGTAAACATAGGCAAGTCAATCCAATGTCGCAACGACGAGCACTTACATCGATCAAAGTGAGGTTCGGTACCAGTGCCTTCACCTCGCGAATGATTTTGGGCTTGGCAGTGGCATCAAACGATTTCAGCATGACATTGAAGATCGTCTTCTCCTTGGGTTTCTCCTGCAATGGGGGTGAATTTGATACAAGAGTACACGTATTGGTGTCTATGGACCCACCTCAGCGGCAGCCTCTTCTGCGGGTGCGGCAGCAGTCGTTGACGCAGGCGCAGAAGCGGAGGGCAGGGCAATCTCTTGGATATTTAGCCGAGACTATTGAACAGCAACAATAAAAGTCAGGCGAACGCGCGTGTGTTCCACGGAGGAAACCCAATTCTTGCCTTGAGCAGTGACACGAGGTCTGCAGCTTGTAGTAGGGTCAGACCGGATATATCGTCGACTATACGACCAATCCTGGGATCTACCGGTGGAGCGCTCGTGGATGGAGAGGGTTCGGCCGTTGTTGCAAGCCATCTCGATTGAGCGGTCCGCGAAGCAAGCCTGGCACCGACGGCAAGTGAAGACCTGGTTTCAGAAGGCGCACCAGGAGAGGACGCACCGTGGTATGGATGTCGACCGGGAAGCCCGGAGAGTGAATAGACAGCGGCTCTACATTGGTGTACTGAGTTTCCACTACAAACGGTTCATTAGCACAAGGACAAACTCACTGCCATTGTCGTTCACTTTTGAAGGTCAACCTTGGTGTTTTGACGTTTTACTTTGAAATTTGGAAGCGTTGTTTTTGGTTGTTTGCTACTGGACTGTTCATTGGCTCGGCTATTTCCGCCCCCTACGTCACAGCCGTTACGTATCCCGGATGGAAGTCACACATCCCCATCACTATCATTGTACTTACTCCCTCTAGCGTAAACTACTCGCATGATACACGTCTTTTAAAAACACCACATTCTACAGCTTTTCCAGCTTCTTACTTACAGACGACCGCCACATGAGCAGACGTAGATATGCGTTGACCGCTAGAGATGACGCTGTTATCATGGTATGTGCAACAACGATGTTCAATATGACAATCTTGCTAATTCGAGGGAAGACGTTGCAGCCCGGCCTAGCGATCCGAGGTACTCTGTGACCTCAACTCACCTTGTGGTAGCACTTATAAATGTACGATCAAACTTGAAACAAATTACCAATATACGGAACTTTGATCGGCGCAAGGCGAAGGCGGGTTGCTAGTGTGCTGAAGTGCGACAGCAACGAGAGTTGAACGTTGAAACTTTTCCAAGTGGAATGGATCCGAATGTGTCGCATGGTACCACAATCCTTCCCTATCCGTGCCTGCTTCAAGTGTTTCTCAAATAGCCTCGAATTCTATCAAATACGACCTCGATCCCCTCCATTGTTCTTTCCCCAGTCATTCTATTATTTTCTTTCTACAAATGGTGGCCCTCGATGATACGTATGCCCTTTTCCCTCTGTCTCGCGTCTAGCCATATGATTATCCATCCTAGTTTGGGCGTTCACTTGATTGGAGTCATTATCGCGGCAACGTGAGTATGTATTATCGATCTACCAATTGTACTCATGATCTCTCCCACAGTTTATATGGACGTGTGTGCAATACATTTTTATTCCACCCTATCAAACTAGCAAAAAAAATAGTCACGTGCATTCAGACCTGGCTCTATTACACCCACTATCCTTCGGACTCATGGTACACAAAGCTGCTCGTCAGTTTACACGAATTTCTCTCAGTCCTGTCTCAATCTTCCTTTGCAGGTCGCTGCCGTTCTTGTCACAGAAACTTGCCACCAGGCAGTGATTACGCACGCACGCAAGTGCAATCATCCCCCTCTGGTATACCTCTATTCATCCATCCCTAGTCTACACATATGTCATCACCGACTTCGGGATGTATGAGGAGCTCCAGAACATTGTCTGGTGAGTAGGTTCCCGTTCACAAAACCTTGTGCTCATTTCCCATCAGGAGTATGATCGTAGGTAATGGGTTTCCTTCACTGACCCGCTATTGACCCCTTACACAACCAAGGCCCAAGTCTTCTTCAATGTATGAGACTCGTTCAACTTCACTACTCCTTCCTAGCTCACCACACATACTAGGCATTCACTACACTCTTTGTTCAATGTTTCTTGGCAGTGCGCGTCTACCAGCGTACGTTTTTATCCTTTGCTGATCGGGTCCCATCATCGAGTCTCGTCACAGTGAGCAATAAGAGCTGGCTTGCCACTGGCATAGTAGTAAGTCACGTGTCGTTCGGGACACACAATTTGACTTCTTACTCGCTTTATTCCTAGATGACATTGGTTACTGCTGAATTCGGTGGGTTACATACTCCCGAGCTCACTTTCCCCGCACTAAGATCATTCTGTCTGTCTGCAGTTGCAGCTTTCAGTGGGTGACAGATAGTCTTGTCCGTGGACATCATTGACACCAGTAACATTGTAGTCTTCAGTGTCAAGGGGTATGTTTCTGTTTCATATCGGCTTCTCATCAACGTTTCGCTCATGCACGTGTAGATCCAGTCTCGAGACATATGCAGATATTGTTCCCTTGAAGGTCAATGAAGAAAATCCAGCCCTATGAGGGTTCCACTGACGCTGTGTTCAGGGTCTTTCGATGTCGATCAATGCGCTCGCCGCAGCAGGGGACGTCACCATTGCCGCGTTCCTCTGTTATCTGCTGCAAGTAGCGCGAACTGGCTTCCGAAAGTTGATATTTCCGCACATTTCATTGCTATGTGATCTGAACATCCTGTTGTCAGATCTGATACACTGATCAACAAGTTGGTGGGTATTCATATCAGTGGAGTCGCTTTCGGTGAAAGACAAGTGTGGTTTAGATTGTGTTCAGCATCAACACCGGTCTTTTGACTAGGTCAGTTTCGTGATCTGATCGAGGCGCGTGTTTCTGACAGTACGGCAGTCTCTGTGCCATTGCTTCGCTCATATCTGTAAGTGTCGTTGTGTGCATCGTGCAATTGCTCGATGTCGATCATGTAATAGATCTCTTTGTGGCCATACACGTGGATCTACATGGCGTTCTACTTCTGCACTGGCCGATGTACGTCCTGGTCGCGAACGGGGAGGATGTTATCAATGTGTTGTTTCACAGTGTACTGCAACTCCCTCCTTGCCACCTTGAACGCGCGCAAACGATTGAGGGGCAACTTTAACTTTAGTGACAACGGCATGTCGCTTTCCCTGCAAGGTCACAGTACCCAACAGAAGACGGGCCACAGTATGATTAGAACATCGTCAAAGGTAGGTTTCTTTGAGAGATGATGTAGAACATGGTCTTATTACTCATCAGCGCGTGCCAAACAATATCTCCATCAAGATCGACACTACGCACGAGTGCGTCCAGGACGAGGTGAGCAGTGTGTGTAAGGGCACCCTTTCTTTGTTCGACTGATGGGGTGGCCAGCACTACTCTTCGCAAGGTGATGATTTGAAGGGTCCCGAAATTGAGCAAGATTGTAGGATATAAGGGCGGCGAACCGATGCCCATGAGGCTGTTTATTACTTTATATTTGCTGAGTAACCGTTATGGCGTCTCAGATGTATACGCATTTATTAGTATTCACACTGCGCTCCGGGATGCCTTGCGCCCGGCGCATATTCTGTTCACTACATTTCATGTTGTGCCATACCGCGTTTGAGTGTTGTATATACCATGTTCTCGTCGTACGTGCTAGTCAAAGGTTCCAGCAACAAAACGGTGTTCTGCATATTTTGCACCACTGCTGAGTCAAAGAAGCAGGGAGGACCGATGATCTGGCGCACGAGGCGATGGACTTGAACGCGATGATCTTGACCATTCATGGCGGACAGTGCGAGAAAATTGTATTGCGAACGCATATACTGGGGCAAATTTTTGATCGTCCCACCATACCGATGAGGAATAAGTGTCAGAGGCATTATTTGTTGCGGCGACCGGCATCAGTATTGAAGTCATTGTGATGGCCCTCGTGAGGCCCTGACCAGGGCTTCACTTGAACAGATCGACGACGGTTAGAGTCGTGGTTGACATAATCTGTCAAAAGGTAGATGACAGTCGCAGGTACCAAATTAGAAGTGCCCCGAGTGTGCCATGCTGGATAGTTTCGGGGGGTGTAGCCCATGTAGCCAACAGAGTTGTTCCAACGTATGATGATCACCCCCCCATGGTACCAATCGGATGCGTGAATCATTGGTGATCGCACAGAAGTCGTGGTATTGCGTGATGGGACCCGTCGTGTTCGCCGAGGTAAGCTGGACTCACGGGCTGACCAAACCAAAAAAATACTACCGCAAAGGGTACTGACCAGACAAGACGACGAACAACAGACGAAGAAATCAAGTAAAGGACGTACCTGAACAGGGAACAAGCTGGAAGCATCCACACCACCATACTGTATCGTCCTGGGAGGGATAATGGTGACAACTCACGCTGGTGTGTTACCACAACTTGCATGAGGTCAAACATTGCGGTGTAGACGTCGTTTGGCGAGTTCGTACGGGAATATGATGCAAGGTCGGACGGATGCTGACAAGCCTGAGAATTGCGATAACGAGAAACTCCACAACACAAATAAGTCAAATGATGCTGTTGACATCAAGTCTTGCCGAACGTCCTCACGCTTCATTCGGTCGAACCGAAACCTTGGGAAAAATGGACGATACCCACCAGGATAGGAGCGAGCTCGGTTGTCTCGTACTCCGTGATCTCACCCAATAGAGCCTCTTTCGCATACATTTCTTCCTGATCGGCATATTCCTATAAGGCACGTAGGACTTGCAATCGAGTTGCTCTCTTCCCGAGTGGATGTCAACGGACTCCAGATGTCGAAGTTGTCAGAACGGAACGACTTGCGTTCCTCGTATTTTGTCGTCGTAGAGATCTCCACGTTGGAATGGAGAAGCACTGGCTACAAGTGGGACGCATGGCTGGGAAGGCGGCTAGTGGAATGAAATCACGTCGTCGTCTGAGCGGAGTCCTGGGGATGCGCAAGCAACGTCTCCTGTGCAGTGGTCTTGGGAGTACGCCGGCGTATGGTGAACAACGTTTGATGGCTGCCACTGAACATTACGGGGATTCACGAGACCGTCAAATTCTGCCCGGATTGGCAGAACCGTCAAGCATGCACCGTAACTTCTCCTCGTGATTCTCGATGGAATGATCAGTACGAAGGTGGTGCTAGTAATGGCAGCTGTCTAGGCGCGGAGATTCAAATTTCAATGTCAGAGGACCGATCATCACGCAGGCAACTTTTCAAAACACTACACTTAGTAGAGACTGTCACAGTCGATATTCAAACTCTTCGACACACGAGGGCGACTTTTCACCCTCGAAATATGCGTCAGATCTTCGGTAACTCAAATACCAGGCGATTAATGTTGTCGGAGTATCAATTATGCGGCAGAGCTGAACATTTCCGTTCCATTACGTAATAGCGCCGGGCTATTGCGCCAGTTTCCGACAATGATCAACTTCCTCTCGGACAGTCTGCCTTGTTCGTTTTCCTCGGTATACTTTGCACCCAGAGTACTATGACAATTCCACCCGCGCAATTGGGGACACCCTTGTGATTACCCTGCGCTCCGATAATGCTATGTTGCAATTCATGCCTTCAAATTAGCTCGCTTAACGAACGTCTAGAGTTGACACAAATTTCTAATGTATCATAGTCCCGAGTAACAAAACTTCAATTTTCTTAGCTGTCATTGGCGAACTCTAAGATTCGCAAGCTTCGTCCTGGAGTCACATGTTTCATGGTCGATTTCAGCCGACCTCGCTCTCCATATCGCTAACCTTGTGCGTAATCACAACACCATTCAGTCATTGGTCATTTACCTTGTTGATGGTGTTATGACAGACCTAGCAGATCAGTCCTTGACGTTGACGAGTACTGTAATTGGTTCTAGGGGCGGGATTGTCAAACAGACTATCGACGGCCGAACTGTCGTCGTTTGCAAAATTATCTGCGCGCAAGTGTGGACCGTTGACACTAAGCATTCGTCATTTGGACCAACAATTCTATTCGAAGAGGTCTACAGCCCATCATGAGGTAACTTATCAGGGCCGCCTCGAGACAACATGTCAGAGGTGTCGATGAAACTTCGACTGACTGATCGGCGAAGGTGGATTCGCTAATGTAGAGAACTGGCAGCTGCTCCCAAGTTTTGCAATTCTATGAAACAGCCTGTCAGTTCGGAAGACCCAACCACGCTGCACCCCGCAATATCCTTGAAATAGCCCCTCCATCCGTTATGACCTCGCCCCCATCCTCTGCTTTCTCCCCATCCTCCCCAGCCGTTCTACCTTTCCTCTCCACCAATGGTAGCCTTACACAATACGTATGTCCCTTCCCCATTTCTTCCGTCCAGCCATTTGACCATTCACCCTAGTCTCGGTGCTATCTTCGTCGGGGTCATCGTCGCAGCGGTGTAAGTATATGTCACATTGTGGACCCACCGATCATACTCATGATCCCTCCCATAGTCTATATGGATGTGTGTGCCAGTACATCTCCATTTTCACCCTATCGAACTAACAGAAACTAGTCACTTGTGTTCAGACCTGGTACTACTTTAGTCAGTATCCTTCGGACGTGTGGTACCTCAAGCTTCTCGTCAGTTTACACGAATTTCTCTCGGTCCTGTCCCAATCTTGCTTTACAGGTCGCTGCCGTTCTGGTCTTGGACACTTGCCATCAGGCCCTGATCACGCACATGAGCAAGTGCAATCATCCCCCTCTGGTATATATGTATTCAACCATCCCTAGTCTACACATATGTCATCACCAACTTTGGGGTGTTTGCAGAACTCGATAAAGTTGTCTGGTGAGTGGGTTCCTGTTCACAAAACCCTTGTGCTCATTCCCCACCAGGAGTTTGGTCGTATGTAACGGGTTTCCTTCACTGACCCGTTATTGACCCTTTACATAACTAAGATCGAAGTCTACTTCAATGTAGGAGACTCGTTTGCCTTCACTGCTCCTCCCTAGCTCACTATATATACTAGGCATTCACTACACTCTTTGTTCAATGCTTCCTAGCAGTGCGCGTTTACAAGCGTACGTTTCTACCCTTTGCTGACGTGTCCCGTCATTGAGTCTCGTCGCAGTGAGCAATAAGAGCTGGCTTGCCACTGGCATAGTGGTAAGTCATGTGTCGTTCGAGACACGCAGTTTAACTTCTTACTTGTTTTGTTCCTAGATGGTATTGGTTATTGCTGAATTCCGTGAGTTACATATCCCCTGAGCTTACTTTCTTCGCACTAAGAACGTTCTATCTGCAGTTGCAGCTTTCAGTGGGTGACAGATAGTTTTTGTCCGTGAGCGTCATTGACACCAGTAACACTGCGTAGTCTTCAGTGTCGAGGCGTATGTGTCTATGTCATATTTGCTTCTCATCAGCATTTCGCTCATGCACGCCTAGTTTGCCTCTCGACACATTTGAAAAGTTTGCGACCTTGAACGTAAATGAAGTCTTTCCAGTCCTATGAATAGTCCTCTGACGACACATTTAGAATCTTTCGAAAACGATCAATGGGCTTGCTGCAGCAGGGGATATTGTTATCGCCGGGTTCCTCTGTTATCTACTGCAAGTATCGCGAACTGGCTTCCAACGGGGAGTATTTCCACGCATTTGCTTGCCATGTGTTCTGACTATCCTGTTTTCAGATCTGACTCAGTGATCAGCAAGTTGGTGAGTGTCCATATCAATGGAATTTCTGCCGATGAAAGACGAGTGTGGTCTAGATTGTGTTTAGTATCAACACCGGTCTTTTGACCAGGTCAGTTTCGAGATCTGATCGAGGCGCGTATTGCTGACAGGACGACAGTGTCTGTGCTCTCGCTTCATTGATATCTGTAAGTGTTGTCAGGTGCCTCGTGCGATCGCTCGTTGCCGATCATTAATAGATCTCTGTGTGGCCGCACGCGTGGATCTACATTGGATTCTACTACTGCATTGGCCGACGTATGTCCTGTGTCAGGAGCTGGAAATTGCCGTTGATTAGTGTTTCAGTGTACTGCAACTCTCTCCTTGCCACCCTGAACGCGCGCAAACGATTGAGGGGTAGAGGTCATGATGATGAGATTACCCTTCAAGGTACTACGCAACAAAGGACGAACCACAGTATGATTGGAACATCATCAAAGGTAAGTTTCCTTGAGAGAGGATGTGGAACATGGTCTGATTACTCGTCAGCGCATGCCAAACAATATTTCCATCAAGATTGACACTACGCAAGAGTACATCCGGGACGAGGTGAGCATGTTCGGGGGCACGCTTTTTTTGCTGGACTCACGTCGCTGCTATCAGTACTCTTCGCAAGGTGATGATGTGAAGAATGACGAGGTTGTTTGAGCTAGGTTTATAATAGGCTATGAAGGCGCGAGCTTTCAAAATGTTTACCCGACGTTTTGGGGGTAGCGGTTACTCGATCATACCCAGGCCAAAGTGATAGAATCTGTTTTTGTCTGCTCGTTTGCAAACACTCGGCTAGGATGAGTGAATTTCCGAACGACATGTCAGGGATGAGTTGATGACAGATTGTCGCAAATGAGGTATTAGTACTACCCACGGTGCAATGAACAGCGCCAGTGCTGTGTCATGATTTGCGTGAATTACGCTGACACACATTGCTAGCCGAGGGGATTCGTATCCGAACAAGGGTCAGGACAAGGATGAACTTGCAGCCTGGACTTCACGCGCCGCCCACCAAGTGGTCCAAGCGAACCATAGAACCCGTGAATACACACCAGGACGATGTCAAGGTTGTCGATCTGTCAGATATGGTGGGAAGTGTCCCGGTGGCAGTGGGGTTGATCGAAGGCGATCGATCGGCTCCACGGACAGGGCGACCCGTGATTACCAAATTTGGATACTGCTTGAAGCTTAATTTGCAACGCCGTCGGTCCGCTCGGTACAAGATTTCCAGCTGATCTTTGAAAACATCCAGCGTCGTCGATTACCATTTCATCGCGGTAGAGTCCCTTCTGTTCCGTCGGGTGTAGATGACCGCCAGCCTCTACGCCCGCTCTCGCCACCCTCAGCATTGGCGCCTATGGGTCCCCATGCTGGTTTCTACGTTACCTTGCGTATTCTGTTCTTGTGTCGCGCCTGTAGTCGTAACAGGGCCCCGTTTTTTGCTGGCCACGTCTCGCGTCCCCAAGGCCAAGAGGCATCATTGAGCGCATGGTGACATGTCGGCGATCCTGCACTTGTTGGTATGCCATCTAATTATTAGTGCC
>JBBPRD010000072.1:0-23933 GCA_038092855.1 Boletus piedmontensis
CCCCGCGGCCGCCCCGCGCCGCGGCGGGGGGGGGGGGGGGGCCTAAGCGAGATGGGCGGGAGAAAGGGTCGGATCAGCGAACCCGTTCTACTTCTCCGAGTGCGTATATCTGACGCGCCGTTCGGCTCGAGGTCCATATTGGGTCGATCTCGCTGGGATCATGTTCGGTTCGCTCTTCTGGTTGCGACATGGAGATATAATGCACCTCTCGAGCGGCAGACCGACGCGATAATGGTCATTTACCAAGTTCATCCGTCAAAGCTTCAAGCTTCGTCGTCAAGGTCGCACATTAACAATGAAATTGAATATGTTCTCCAACATGCAGAGCAAACAACATAGCAAAGCAGCAGAGCAAGTAAGATATACAACTGAATTATCGCGTCGTGTCATAATGTAATCGTCCTCAGCCAAGTCTCGCCTTCTTGGTGGGCTGCGGCGCGGGTTTAGGGTCTCCTTCCTTGCGCTTCTTCGTCCCTCCCCCACTCTTGATGTTGCTCAACATATCCTTGATCCTGTCATTGACCACATACGAGATCCTGCCGACCTCGGAGTCGGGGCCGTTAAACGTCATCGCGTTCTGAATCATGAGGTCCATGTCAGCCTCGAAGGCCTCTATCGAGTCGTACTTGTCGTTATCCAGCCTCGTGCGAATCGTTCTAAGGTCCCTTGCATCCTTCTTGGGAATTACTTGAAAGTACGTCGGGATACCCAAGAGCACAGGGTCTACGGGCTCTCGGAAGACGAAGGAACTAGGAATAAAAGGTAGTTAACCCAGTCATCCCAAGTCAAGCTGCTATAGTGGCACTTACATGTCTTCTTTCACCAACGTCGTCATTAGTCCTTGTAAACTTCGTTTCTCTGCCCAAGTAAGCTTTTTCTCAGATGCCTTGGTCCATTCCTTCTTGAATACTTTTTCCACCGCATCCGCACAGGTCACAGGGTAAGTCGTAGGAGGATTGAATTTGCGACAATTGCCAAAAACAAGGTCGGCGTCCTTGGCGAATTCCTCCATCGTGGAATATTTGCCTTCCGTCAACTTTTGGCCCATAGTGCCAAAGTCCATCGGGTGGGTGATCTCTTCATAGTAACTACACATGGGTCAATGCCGCTCAGTGTTTCTACTTGTGGACTAAACTCACGTGGGGCAGCCATCCCTTACTGGGTCTACTGGGTGGGCAAAGATGGGGTACTCGGGAAGTTTCGAAATTAACCTCAGCACGTCTCTACATTTCTTCTCGTTTAGTGGAGTGGTAGCAGAGGTAGCTCGAAGCTTTGAAGGTGTAGGCTGAGCGCTGGTAACCTCTCGCTCTTTCCCTTTGGTGGAGATGCGCGGTGCCTCTGGAGCTGGTGCGGGAGTTGGCGCGGGTTCGGATCCCTTCTTCTTGGACTTGGGAGGTGGCGCAGGAGCGGTCTTGGCCGTAGGTACAGGAGGTCGCTCGGGGACTGGCGTACTCGTGCTGCTGGAGGGCATGCTCGGCTTATCTTTTCTGGATATAGGCGTAGCGAACGTCAAAACCCCATCCTCATCACCTTCGACGTTTGGTTTTCGACGCTTTCCGGGGGGTCCACTGCCCGACGCCTTGGCCGGAGGTGATTCCCTGTTCGATCCTGCCATCTTGCGCTGACGCTTCTCTTCATCCTTTTCTCGTTCAATCGCGATAACCTCTTGAAGTAGGTCGTGAGATCCATCGTCGACATACGGTGGCGGCGCCTCGTCTGGAATCTTCGGTTTGCGAGCCTTGAATTTAGGTGCTTTAGGAACCTCCGCTGACTTCGCGACCGGCTTTTCAACCTGCTTCTCGTTGGCTTTCTCCGCGGGTTTGACTTGTGCACCGCCCACTTTGAGCTTGATGGTCGGCCGGGGAGCAGGCTGTTCAGCAGTAACGGGGGGAGGTGCCGACGGTGGGATTGAAACGCGCGTAGGTTGTGGGGTAGGCTTTTGAGGTAATGGTTTGACCACAATAGACGGTAACTCATTACGGGCTGGTTCCGTAGCCTTGTTGGCAGCTTCAAGAGTCTTGTTGATACGATTCCACACTGATACCCCGTGTTGCTTAGCGACACGCATCACCTGAGAGTTGACCACTCACACTTCTCAAAGAAAGTCTCCAGGACTGCAGCCTCGGTGTGTGCATAACTGCCAGCGACGTTGTATTGCTTCGCGTTCACGATCATGAGGCGGAAGTCGACCTCGAACGCAAAACGATCCTTGTAATGGCCTTCCTCCAGCTTGGCGCCCATGGTACTCAGGTCCATCGGGTTTTTGATCACCTCATAATAGCTAACAGCAGCCCATTATTACATGGACCAACAGTGAGAACGAGGAGACACAAACTTGGGTGCATGGTCCCGTACAGGATCGACTGGTTGCATAAAAAGCATGGCGTTCTTGTGCAACTTCAATTTCTTGAGTGCGTTGCGGCAGGCACGCAAGTCGTTCACGCTCATTCCGCCCGTTTGCGCTTTGGGAATATGAAGCGGCTTGGCGACACCCGTAGGCTTTGGCTTTGGCTTGGCCTTCGTAGGCACAGGCGGCGGCGGCATAGCTCTGGAACGGGCGGCGGCAGTGGGAGTGGCAGCAGATGGCGTTGAAGCACGAGCTGCACTGGGCATGATCTTGAGCTTGGGAGGAGCAGGAGCTGTCGATACGGCATGAGCACGCTGAGGTGGACCACCAGTCTTGATCGGTCGCTGCGCTTTGGCCGATACTTTGGCTGGGGGAAGCTGAGGGCCTTGCTCTACCACAGGCGTTGGAGGAAGGTGGATGGTGACCTTAGGCGGAGCTTCTTCGACACCTCTGAGAACGATATCCGCCAGCTTGATGACGCCCCATCGAACTTCTTGATCAACATCAGGGGCACTGAAGGTGTTGTCGCTTAAGTCGGCGCGTCACAGGAACTGGCGACGTGAAAATCACGTACAGTACGATCGGCATCAAAAATTCGCGCAATACTTCATTCTTTCCTATCTCGCGGTCTTTGCGGAGAACCTTGATCATGAGATCCACGTCACTCTTCTTGACCTCTTTAGCTTGAGGGGGTATAGAGCCATCCTCTTCAATCAACAGGGACTCTGAATCTTTCAGTGCATTCTTCATCTCGCCCATGGAGACCAGCAGGGCCAAGCTCTGACATGCGCATCGGGCCACATGGCGCCGAACAACCCGCGAAGGGTCATTTGCCATGACCGCCAGAACATACCGCATATTGGCAGGTGTGTACCATTTGGACATGAAGAGTCCATCAAAGGCAGCGATCCGGACCTGAGTGTAGTTCCCCTCACTGATCTGGCTTAGCAAGGCGGGATAAGGCTACAATCATAGAAGTCACACACCGAGTGAGTGGAAAGAAAACTCTCAGGTCATTCGGAAGTAGATTAGCAGCTGTCAAGAGAAGGTAGAACTAAATTCAATTTATAAATAAGCCGCACTGCATGCAGGGTGGGAACACTGACCTCCAAGGCTGCAACTGTGACGACATTGTGGGGTGAGGGAATTAACCTATCCATGCTCCGATACCGGCTGATCTCATCGACCGCCTGCTTCAGTAGATTAGCATCTTCTGCACTATGTTCCGATCGTACTTCTTCCTTCAGGAGTTCACCACGCTCTGGCGGAGCAGTTGATACTGTAGCACACGCCGCCGTAGAAATGAGTGTGCAAATATAGAAAGCATCAGAGTACTGTGAGGCTCAATTAGTTCGTGCTTTGTCTTGAGTTCGATGACACCTACCGGATTCGCCGTGTTATCATTGTACCGCAGCTGATCCACGAGGAATTGTCGGACTACTGCGGGAGTCTTGCCGTTCTCAAAACGTACTTGAGAAATGGCATGAACAAGCGCCTGCACCGTCAGTGAGCCTTGCCTGGACTAGACAAAATACGTATCAACGCACCTTGCGAACAAAGTACTCCGAAAGGTCAGAAAAATCGTTTGGTTTTGGAACATAATTATGTATGAACAAGTCTTGATTTGCTTCTTCGGGTTCATAGCAGTATCGTAAGAAGAGCTTGAAGAGGTGGAAGAGACCCAAGAATTCAAGTCGTCGAATAGCACACTGCCCACGATGTCATCGATGATCTGAAGGAAAGAAGATCTTGTCGGCTTACGTTAACGAGTGCAGTAGCGGCTTCACACCGTATCCGGTAATAATAATTAGAGACGAGTACGGTTTTCGTAAACGTGCTGGAAACGATAGCGGTTGGTTGTTTGGCAAGAGCATGGATAGCCTATGGTCGAGTCAGACAGTCACGACGCAGGGGTACACAGAACGAACGTACCTCAAGTTGAGCGACGACATCTCTATCACGTTGCAACTGAGAGACCCACATGAAATCTGGTTGTTCGAACGCAATGGCAGCAATCCATTCAAAATCGGCGTCCATTCGGATCCATTCGTACGTGGCACCGGACATAACCTGTTCGTCCTCTTCCGTCCAATCAGCCACTTTCCAGATCTCACGTTCCTTCTCTTTCTCCCAGATCTCTAACCCGAATCCCATGTCGATGAGGCCCATAGCTTCAGCAGCTTCAGCGTCACCTTCTGCTGCTGCTTGGGCGGCTGCCTGACGGGCGAGGTAACGCTTGGTATTTCGACGGATGCGCTTGTATTTTGTATTGAAGGGCACCTCGTAGCGCTTGAACGAAGACCTAATGTCAAGCACATGTTCGTAGGGCGTCCCATCAGCTTCATGTATGCGAACAGTCATTTGGCCCTATTCACAATAGTAAGAGGCAGGCACTCAGGTGCATACATACTAAGGCAGAGACGTACCTCAAAGAACGAAACAGGCTTAAAAAGCAATTTTGACACTTCATTATGTTCGAGAGCTCTGTAGGCAGGAGCCTCTTGTCGCATGGTAATCTCCACGGCCATCTTTTTCCGGTTAAATGACGCAGAGAACCCAAACGCGGGGCATCCACTCCCGTATATCCACTGCTCGGCAAACGAGCGCAGATCGATACCACTCACCTTCCTACAAGTACGAAGAAAGGAATGGGTCGAGAGGCAATTATTCGGCAGCTCGCCACTGATCGCAGACAGAAAGATCTTCGGAAGAACACGAGATAGGCCAAGCGATGTGCCGGACTTCCCAAGTCGTCGGTCAAGAATGTGGAGCACAAGCGGTGCCTTCAGGTTGACGAATGGAAGCGTAGCGGGGTCGGGGGGGTCGAGATGTTGGGGTTGACAAATCGGCGGCATCGAACCGTTATCCCATTCGACGACGCGTTGCATGTCTCGCTTCAACCGGTAGCGGTACTCGTTATTACCTAGCAATTTGCGGATGAAGAGACCTGTGATGTAGAGAGCAAGGCCATTGACAAGCCAGATATCGGACCATGCCTTGGGTTGAATATTGATACCCATCCATTGACATGCAAGACTGTGACTGAGCGCTTGTTTAGTCTCGATTACTTGTTCAATAGCATCTTCCCCATGCAGAAGATCGACAGTGACCAACGAAAGGGTCGCGCTGTCGAATCGCTGAACCGGCATTTCATCGACGGCGACCACCTTGAATGAGCCAAATGGGTACGAGCCAAAGTCCGTGCTGTAGAAGTTCATCGCAGAACGCAAGAATGACGTCGAAGTGTGCAACATAGATTCTTGACCGGGCAAACAGAATGCATGCATGAGCGGCTGCGTGACACCCGAAGCCTCTTCTGACGAGTCTGCAGTAATTGAATGGACATGAAAGGGCCCCGCAGCAAAGGCGACGTGTTGCACCGACGTCAAGACCGTTTGTGAAAAGAGGAAGATGGTCTTATTAGAGTTATTAGGATGAGCAACCTACCGTGGCACGGTGAGTGTGGTGCGAAGTGGTACGGAATGGTGACATGCCTGTTCCACGAGGTCTCCACTGCAGACAACCACAGTGGGTATGACTCCTTGTCGCTCGTTAAACTCGCCATCGTCACCCCCCTGTGTCAAGCCGACCTCCTCCAGGTACCTCGGTACAACAAACTCGAATTCCCAAGTACACTTTTCCCAAAGGTTATCGACACAAGGGACCCAACATCTCGCAGCATCGGGAGAGGAGGGGATAGTGTATGCATGAGGAACACGCTGCGATAGATGAGGATCTCGACGAGGTGTATGCGCCGGTTGGATACACTTACGTGTGGATACGCGTCGGTGGGTAGCACAAACTGTATACCATCCACAGGATTTCGGAGGCTATACTCGATGCGAATGACGATAGGCATGAACTCTGGTCCTGGTCCTGGAGTTTGTGAAGGGCCAATGATTTGTGGCTCGGGGGTCGCAACTGTTTGTGTTACCTCTAATTGAGCAACTACACCAAGAAAAACAAACGACAAGGGAGTCGTTCACCTTCGCTGGACACTCCATTTGCCATTGAATGTCCAACATGACCAGATTGCCTCAAGGAGACCTCTTTTGGGATGGCGATTGATAACTCTCCTTCATCTCCCTCCGCGAGTGCGGAATAAAGCTTTCTCTTGAGTTCTGGGTATGTATGGCAATCCTGGGGGGTGGAGACGTTGATGTGTGCGAGCGGATCATGATGGACGAATTCGGCTTGGTGAGATGCAACTGTGACTGAGTGGATCGCTTGGAAATCCCAGGAGTCAGACGGAGAGAACGACGGAGAGTGCAGGAGGGCTACATACTACACTGTCTAGAATGGAGATGGATGGTGCGTAGGTTTGCATTGTTTGGTACAACAGTAATTTCGGTGTATCCCTGGAGGTGAGAAGGGGTTGTTGCTGCGGTGAGTGATGCTCGTTGAGGGGTGCAAAGGCAAGCCGACGCACCCAAAGCGAGCCCGAGAAGTCGATTTCCAAGACGACCTTTTGGTGGCTAGTAGAGACGCGCAGGAGCGTCAGTCTAAGCGGGCATGGAAGAGAAAAAAAAAGGATGCTTATATGGAGAAACCACGACGGGTGTGCTCGCGTTGCATCGTTGACGCTGTACAGCAGATTCGAGCGGGCGCGCAGTTTATTGGTAGAGTTAGCTGTACGAAGTGAAGGTAAGGAACGAAGAGTAAAGTCGGTCGATGCGTCGTGCTCGGCGACACCGACAGCGAGCAGCGAGCTTTGGGTGGGATTCATTCACTCACCAAGCCAGCACCAACCTAAGAACCATTACGTAAGTTCAATGGCTGTGCTCATTTTCAAGTCACTGTAGCCTCATCTGATCATCTGTCTCACAGTCCGACCGTAGTCTACTGACGCAGGATGCCCCAAAAATCAATATTCAGGCAGCCAGGGGCAAAGCATTTTCAGCTCGTCCACAGATCACAAAGAGACCCTCTTATCCATGACCCCGATGCCTCACAGCACGTGCTAAAAGCCTTTGTGAGGGGAAACGACAAAAGGGTCCGTCTCATTGACCTTCTCTTTGTATTCCCGACGCGAGATCACACAGGGAAAAACCCGTGCTGACCTGGAGGCTATCCTCGCTCCAGAGGTCATCGAACATGATGTCCGTGCCAATGTCGGAGAGGCAGTTCTCTATGGCATCTACTTTGATGACACAGAGTATGACTACATGCAACACCTCCGTGCGGTGGGGACAGAAGAAGAAGGTGTAGAAAGCATACTCATCGAAGCACCGCAGTCTCAGGACAAGTCCAGATCAAAGGGAAAGGGAAAGTCAAACTCTAACCTCTTGTCGTTGCAAGATCTACCCGTAGAGGCATTGCCCTCGAAGACGGAGATGCCTAGAAACTTCGAGACACAACAATCTGTGCCCTCCTCAATCGCTGGGTTTCAGCCGGACATGGATCCTCACCTTAGGCAGGCACTGGACGCCCTTGAAGACGACGCATTCGTAGACGATGATATGCAAGATGGTTTCTTTACGGAACTGGTCCATGGTGGTGAACGGGATGGGGAAGAAGTTGATTACGAGTTCCATGAATACGGACCCCCCCAGGCAGGGAACGACGCGGGAAAGGAAGAGGGCGAGGATGAGGATGAGAGTTGGGAGGCGAGATTTGCAAAATTCAAAAAGAAGAAGGAAAACGCACCACTACCGCCTGATTCCGACGAGGACGTTTACTCTGAGGATGGCGACACAATTGGTAACCTACCGAAGCTCCCAGTGATTGGTGGTAAACGTAGACGAAAGGGTACGTCGGATGCCTCGGGGTACAGTATGAGTAGCTCCTCGATGCACCGCACGGAGGCTCTACTTACACTTGATGAACGCTTTGACCAAGTACGTTGCATTCTCGCGTCCTGCATTGATGTCGTTCGAATGATCTTGTCGCGTCAGTTGATGGCGAAAGAGTACTGCTCGGATGAGGACGTATTGGACAACGATGAACTGGAAACAGCGTCGAATAGCTCTTCGCTATCTTCTTCCTCCGCCCCGGATCTAATAACATCTCGGGAAGATTATGCTGAGATGGTGGACAAATTTGTGGACAGGTACGAGTTGCTTGGACGAAAACTGAAGCCTGTTCTTGCTGGGAGATCTGGTGCAGACAAGCTGGAGACGCTCAGATGTGCGTTGGGACAAGATGAAAGAGTAAGGGTAGTTGCTATGGGGGAAGACGATGAAAAGGAGTTGAGCGACGATGAATTGTTCAGAGCCTACGATGCAAATGAGAAAGAGGACCGGTGGGACTGCGAAACTATTCTGAGTAAGTGGACCGCGTGGCAGAGTAGGGTACGACATACTGACGGGTCCCAGCGACATACTCGAATCTGGAAAATCATCCACGCGTAATCCGAGCATGGTCGTCGAAGCCCATACTACCGAAGATCAAGCTTGATTCACGCACCGGGCTACCTAGTGTAGCGAGCGATGGGATCAAGGGGGGTCAAATGCTGGAGGAAGACGAACAGATGAAACGAGGTTTGCAAGTCAATTCGGGGTTGCGATAGAGCGATGCTCATCCCCTTTGCTATTCAAAGTCATGCAACAGACCATCAGCCGTCCCCGTAATGAGTCGAAAGAAGATAAAAAGGCACGCAAACGAGCTGTAAAGGCGGAGCGGCAGGCACGGCGTGTAGACAAGAAAACGGTGAAAGAACAGTTCAATTCCGAGATTAAGCATCGGGCACAGGGGCTGTCTAACAAGACAAATATCAGTAGGGTGCGGAAACTGTAGATAAGTTAGCGTGTGTGTGTAATGGTTACCCATAAGAGGCACTACAGTGAGCGTGAACTGAAAACAACTTGTCACTCGGGCTCGTTATCTTTGTCGTTCACGACGATGGAGTCGCCGCTGCTTTACTCACCAGCGCAAGGCACTCAAAGCGTGGCTCTGGGTAGGACCAAGGTGGGCGACGATGTGACCAGCTTGACGTCGTTCAACCCGTTCTCGGAGGAGGACGAGAACGATCAGTCCTCATTTGCTCTCGTCACGTCCCTTTTCTCCCGCATGAAGAGCAGCTTTGCGACGCCCCTCGCTGCAGCATCAACCGCACCCCCTCCTCCCGGTCCCCAGTCCGTACCGAACAATGACCAGCGACGTCCCTCCGCAACTCTCGTACACAATAACCTTTCCTCATTCTCTTCTAGATCTTCTTCCGAACAGCGCCCAGTCTCGCTCAAACTCGTGTCCGTCGTCCCTGCCCCACCTCTCGTTTCTCTCACCCCCGTCGTCTTCGAGGCACTCTCGTTCGGCCACGATCCAGACCGCTTGCCCTCTCGCGGCGCCTATGTTCCACCGTTTTACGAGGTTCCAGAGGGTGGCGCAGTCGGAACGTCCATTCCTGGGTTCCCGATCCAAGATGACGCTCGCAGCATACGCACTTCTGTTTCTCACAACCGGTCTGCTTCTGTCTCAAAGGTGATTCGCAGAATACGCGGAGAAGGCACGTCGAAGATCAACATCATCCTTTGATTCTTGCTGATTACATTCAATAGGCTTGTCCCGCGATTATTGGATGGATGACGAGAACGCAAAGGAATGTTATGATTGCAAGAGTGTCTTCACAACATGGCGGAGAAAGCATCATTGTCGGATATGTGGCAAGTCCTGAAAATCACTCACATTGTTTCTTTTTTTTCAAAGCAGTTCCAGGCCAAATATTTTGTTCCCGCTGCGCCTCCAACATCATCAAAGGTTCCCGCTTCGGCCACGATGGCATGGTGCGAGTATGTAACCTTTGTCTCGAGAAACTTGCCAAAGTAGACGAAGATGACGATGACGACCATCGTTCTGTCTCGTCAATCGCGTCGCCTTTCCCCGTCCACCAGCTCGGCCCAGATACCTTTACCCTCGGCTTAGGTCATCATCCTCAATCACCCTTCGCAGCGTCGCAGTTATTCGGGCGTACAGATGAACCCTTTAATTTATATTCGATCGCGGAAACAAAACGCTTCGCCTCTGCCTTTGAGGACACCGCATCCAATTCTCCTCTGGAATGGGAGCCTATTCGCGACTCCACTGCACCCTTCCGCAGAAATCTCACAGAGGACGAGAAGGATCCCGCGACGCTTGGTCAGCAGCAGAACCAAGCCTACACACCGCCTAGTTCGGCCTCTCGTGCCAAGACGCCTGTCGATTTTCCGCTCACCGTTCCAGTAAATGTCGATAGGTCTGCGATGAGCACGATTCAGTTTCCTTTGAGCTCTCCGGACCATTTTCCCGGCCCAGACAGTCCGCTGACACATGGCCCGATGAGGTCCAGATTTAATAGTTTCGGGGATTTTGATAGCGCGACTCCTTTCATTAGGAGCAGGGTACAGAGTCGCCTTGACAACTTCCCGACTGTCGAGGGATGGCGAACGAGACGCGATTCCACCGCGTGAGTTGACTTTTCAACATTCTTGAGCTCCCCACTAAGACCAACTGGATCTTAGATATGCTCAGGAACTCAATCTTATTTCCATGTCCCATCTCCGCATCATGCTGCGTCAAATGCTCACCACTGAAAACATTCCCAATATCAAAGAATGGGAGGAAACCTTGCTTAGAATCTCCCATCGCATTGCCCGCGAACTTACTTTTACTGCTGTCCCCTATCACCAAGGCGAGGATATGGATGTCCGCCGATACGTTAAGATCAAAAAGATCCCAGGCGGAGCTCCCTCGGATTCGGAATACGTCGATGGTGCTGTCATCACAAAGAATGTGGCGCACAAACAAATGCTGAGGTCGCAACGGAACCCGCGCGTCATGCTTGTCACCTTCCCCCTCGAATTCCATCGTGTTGAGGGTCAATATGTCCACTTCGACCAAATCCTTCGCCAAGAGAGAGAGTATCTCGGCAACCTAGTTAGCAGAATTGCAGCGCTAAGACCTCATGTCGTCATGGTCGAGAAGAGTGTTTCGAGGATTGCATTGGAGACGCTTGCTCAGCACAATATCGCCGTCGCTCGTGCTGTGAAACCTTCTGCCGTCTCATTTGTAGCTCGTATGACACAGGGAGACGTGTTCTCTTCTATGGACAAACTTGCTCTTGAGCCACGTTTAGGTCATTGTGGGCGCTTCCGCGTTCAAACATTTGACCACCCTCTTATTCCAGGACGACGCAAAACCTACATGCGTTTCGAGGGCTGCAATCGTAACATGGGTTGCACAATCATCCTGAGGGGCGGGGATCCTGAGATGCTGAGAAGGGTAAAGAAAGTCACCAGGTTTTTGACCTTCATTGTCAGAAACTTGAAATTGGAGACGCATCTTTGGAAAGACTCGGTAATAACACTGCCTTCCTTGCCCCTGGAAGCCGTGCCCGTGGTTATGACGAAACAGGGACAGCTGGTCGATGGTGCCAATGGGAATGGAAACGGGATCGGGACTGGGGCGTTGGTACCTGCTTCGGTGTCGTCAGTTCAGTTGGCAATCCCCACGGATAAGGCGAAGGCGAAGGCGGATGTGTTGGCCATTGAGGACACGGCGGAGGAAGACCTCCCCGATGCGGACGCTGAGCGACTCAGGCTTTCGAAACGTATCCAACAATCCATCGAGCCTTATTACAACACCTTCATTTCCGTTTCTGCCACACTGCGATTTCCACCTCCTCAGCCTATACTACGCATGAAGGAGCTGGATGAGGAGCTTACGCGAGTTCAGCGCGCATGGGAGGATGACCTTGTGCGACGGGAAGAAAAGGGAGATATTGACAAGCTCAAAGTCATCGACAAACCAGCGTCTGGCACACCAACACCCGAAAGAAAAGCAGTGGATGTCCAATCGGGCTACAGTACTCAAGACACAGAAGACGTCAAAGCACAGATCGAAGCTCTTGTCCTCCCCCCTCGCACGCCTTCTCCCGAAGCTGATAAACACCTTCAGGTCGAAGATCCGAAAGGCTACTTCGACCCTCAACCTAGTACTTCCGGCATTATTTTGCCTGGGTCCCCTTTCGTTGTCTCCCCCCACCCCATCAACATGGGAGGTCCTCCGGATATCGAACCCGTACCTATGAAAACCACGGCAGATATTTCTCTGGAATCTCAACTCAGCCTTGTCAAGTATCGTTATGAAGAGCACCGTCGAATCTGGGAGTGGTATTTGCGCAAGAACGCAGACGATTTTGTCGTCGAGAAGTATCAATGCATTGTTCTATGGCGATACACGGTTCCAATTGAAGAATTTGGAATCCGACGCGCATGCTTCGCCCCCGGCTTGCACTACATCACGTTTTACGGCGAAAACGATTGCACACTTGGCCAGTTCATCGAAAAAGCCGTGAATGATACGCTGGTGCAGTTCCTTGACCCCAAAGCGGTGTGTGCAGGGAAAGGGTGTAACCAACCACTCGCACGGCATTGTCAAGTGTTCGTGCACAATGCGACGAGGCTGGCTGTAGCTGTCGAACAATGGGATGGACAAATCAAAGCGAGGGATATCCACCCTGCCCCGGATATGATCACTACTTGGAGCGCATGTCGAGTCTGCGGGTCGGCAACACCATTTATACCCATCTCTGAGGAAATGCAGCGATATTCGTTTGCCAAGTTCCTCGAACTTCATTTCTATCCTGCAGACGTCCAGCTCGTACAAGGTGCCGGGTGTCAACACAATATTTACCAGCACCACATCAGATATTTCGCTACAAGGGGGATGACTGTGCGGTTCCAAGCGGATCCCGTGACGCTGCACGAGATCGTTTACCCTGCGATGCGCATCCGTATACGCCCCGAAATCCAGCTCGAGTTGAAGAATACTGACTTTGAGAAGTTGCATAGGCGGAATACATCATGGTACACCGCGCTCGATGACGACCTCAAACTCATCAGCATTGACGCTGCTACTGGGGAAGAAGAACACGACGCGAAGCTCACGGCAGACATCAACAACCTCATCTCACGTGCGGAGGCAGAGCGACGGGAGATCTCCCAGCTTATCAATAAAGTCTACCAGGAATCCTCACCCATGGACACGCTCGCTCTCAACCAAGTCCGTTCATTTAGACAAGATCGCATCGTCGCTTGGCAGGCCGACTTCGACAAACTTCCCAAGCCGCGGAATGTTGAAAAGAGTGGATCCCGAGTGTCTGCGTTCAATCCTGTGCGGGTGATGTGGCCGAAACGATACGACCTTACGAGTCCATCCGGCGAGTCGCATATGCCTTCCACGAGTGTTTCGGAGACGGAAGAAGGGGGACCGAATAGGAGACGGATCACGAGTGATTCGTTGGCCTCAACTGCATCAGAAACGTCGGAAGCAGAGCTGGAGACGCACTTAGAACAACCTGTGGAGAAAGTGACCTCGTTGAGGAGTGACGAGACACCCGGTGTACCACCCGTGGGTCTCACGTCTCCAGCGGAAAGGCCCGAACCGGATAGTGACTCGACTATCGGAGCATCGAAAGATGAACCGGTGTCATCCCAGGCCCGCCGTGGTAAGCAGGTACGTCTAGAAGTCTCATCTTCTTTGACACCTGCAATTAACCAGTTACAGACAAGGCAGGCTGAACAAAGCGAACCCGAAGTGGACCGGCCTCCTCCACGTGTCTCTCGCCTCCCTCGCCGCACATCGCAGCGCCCCAGTGTCGCAGAACTTGTCGCACGCTACCAAGATTTCATTCCTGCCACTGGTGTGGAAGAACTTGCCAAGACTGCACTTGCCCCTCCTCTTGTTTCTGAGAGTGAGCAGGAAGACCTCACTACAACGTTGTCCAATGCAAACATCTCAAGGCCTGTTTTACCACGCAATGCCATTCGTGGGAGACACAGACACGAAGTCACTAAAAAGCCTTCTACGTCTGATTTCGAATCTGGGTATGCGGCGAATGCAGCACCAAGATTCAGGAGGTCCCTCGGAGCACAAGGACAATATACAGCAAGAATACCGGGAGGATCGTCTGTTGATTCTCTAGCTCCCTCCAGGAGGACGTCCCCAGATAAGAGAAGGTCGAGAGTGGTTGAACCCCCGTCTCCACAACCCAATGGGAAATTGCCCTCACCCCAAGGACGGACAGCGAGGAAGAAGACATCTTCCAGAGGGTTGGGCAGGGATGTTCCCCAACAACGGACCACGTCGAGCGGAGCGCCCAAACCAACGTTCAGGCGACCTCCCCAGGGAGCCGGGACAAAGGTTTCGAACATCGCGAGACACTTTGAACGTATCAGTCGGGAGAATGAGAGGGCTAATCGACGGTATGCTGTCATCCGTGGACGCAAAGTACGCCCAGTTGCATCTTCTCGTGCAACGGTAGAAGTGCTGGAAAGCATCAAAGATGCGATCAAGGATGAATCCGATATCTCTGAAAGTTCGAGTGAAGCTGACGATGAAGGTGGTGATGAGGATGAAGGACGCAAGCCCACTGATAAAACTACCGAGTCTTCTCCTGAGCAGTCTACGACCCTACCTGCCATTACGGTTCAGAAGGATCCGGTCACGTCTGCAGATCCACTCCCCGCTCAGGAAATGGAAGCACCGGCCCCTCCTACATCCACTCCCCCGTTTTCTCCTCCTGCTGCGCAGCGGTCTTTCCCGCCGTCCCCATTCTTAAGCTCTCCTCCGGAGTCAAACCCGCCATTGACTCCGCCAATACTTCCGCTCGAAGAAGTTCCGGGACGCAACTCAATCTTTAGACAGGCACTCTCCGGACTGTGGCCGCCCCAACTCCCCTCGAAGCGCGTAGAATTTGACAGCGAGGATCCATTGCATGATCCAGAGCACATATTCCGAGATTCGTCGATGGTCGTTAGGACTGACGAGCCTACATCAATCATTGCTCTTGCGCTCAAGTAGGTTTCTCGTATCTTTCCCTTATCGCCAATGCATTGACTGCGGGAATTTAAAGCTCACCGCAGTATCGCGAGATGCTCACGAAATCTCATGCTGAGAAGCGGACATCTCGCGAACCAAAGGTTACTGAAGGTGGCGAAGCGTTTATGCCAGATGATCAATCTGTGTCTGAGTGTTCGTCGACGTGGGGAGTTGTCAATGTGGATACCTCGGACACTGTCAATCTCACGGACGAGCTCAAGTCTCCATCTACGAAGATGTCTTGGATTATTTGTGAGTGTTACTACTTCGTTGCGACACTGAGCAAGCTGTACGCATCTTGGGCAGCATTCGAGAGCGGCGGGCTGACGATCAGCTGTACTATACTATACCCTGAGCAGTTTGATGCATTGCGGAGGACGTACGATTGTGAAAAGAGCACCGTAGAGTCCTTGTCGCGGTGCGTCAAGTGGGACGCTAACGGGGGGAAATCTGGGTCCGCATTCTTGAAGACTCGAGGTTTGGGCCGATTCACTTTGGGTACTCAGGCCGTTGGACTAATTTTGTTTGCCAGATGACCGTTTCATTGCGAAAGAGCTCTCTCGCGCGGAGTTGCAAACAATGGAAACTTTTGCTCCTGCGTACTTTGATTATATGGCATCTGCTGTCAGCGGAAATGTATGTTGTCTACTTGCCCATTTGCGAGAAATAGGTTGTTTAATCTTACGATTAGCGCCCAACGTTGCTGGCTAAAGTCTTTGGCTGTTATAAGCTGACGTTCAAGAAGTCCAAAGACAATGGAACGGGCAGAGCCAAAGTAACCCAGATGAATTTACTTGTCATGGAGAACCTATTTTACAACCGTCGATATGCTAAGGTATACAGAAAAATTTGTCTCGCGGGTCTCCCAGGTTGACCACGCTCCTTCGACAGATCTACGATCTTAAAGGTTCCACTAGGAACCGGCATGTACAGTCCACAGGAAGGGAGAATGAGGTTTTGTTGGATGAGAACCTTGTTGAAAGTGAGCGATAGGCTGTCTGTTCAGCGAGTCTCCCTGACCCTTTGCAAAGCTGCCCATCTCTCACCTTTCTATCTCAAAGAGCACTCCAAGAGAATATTGCGTGGCGCGTTGTACAACGACAGCAAGTTCCTATCGGACATTAACGTCATGGACTACTCACTAGTTGTTGGTGTTGATAATGAGACACATGAGCTTGTGGTTGGGATTGTCGGTAGGTTTGCTCCTCCCAGCTAAACTTTCTTCCCGCTTCTATCATTGAAGACATGGCTCATGAGTGTTTTATCAGACTACATCCGCACTTACACGTGGGACAAGAAGCTCGAGAGTCGGGTGAAAGAGTCTGCGTTCCTTGGTGGAGGTGGCAAGGGCGAGCCCACCATAGTTGGCCCAAAACAATACAGGCAACGTTTTATCAGTGCGATGGAAAGGTACTTCCCGCTGGTGAGCTTCTTCTGGGCTGGTTGGTTGTTGGATGCCATGTAAATGCTGTGTGGTGATAGGTCCCAGATCGCTGGATGAAACAAAAGGACACTGCTCCTGAAGAAGATCCGAGCAGTCTAGCTGATCTTTGGCCTGATTGGTGATAGTTGGTGCCAAATTTTGCTGCGTTCGCTTTGATTCCCATTTGATCTTGAAGATCAGTATGACCCTATCTATGGCCGCATGTTTCTACATTCGCATTCCTGTTTCGTTGCATCTCACACGACATACCCCCACTGTGCATGACCCGGTAGCATACTCTGTTGTAATACTCGTCTTATCAATGTTACAAGCCATTCCTTTCTAAGATCGACATTAAACTACCTTGTGGCGTATCCTAATCCATATACCCACTCTCTTGAGCGCCGTTCGTGCCACTTCTCATTGTTCGACTTCTTGAATCACGACTGCGATGGACGATGATGACGCCGAATATATGCAGGGCAGCGAAGACGAGGTACCGTATTTCATTTCGTTCGTGCACTCGTGATTGTACTCGTGATTGCATGACTGCTGTGAGCCGCACTAATGCTTCTATCAACGTGAATGACAGGACTATGGCTTCGACTACTCCGACAACGACGATGCTAGCGAGTCAGGAAGCGCAGATGTCGAGAACATGTACTATACCGCGAAATGTGTGTGTGACATCCTCGCCCCCTCTTCTCATACTTTCCTTTGCTCAATCTGGGACGTATTTGAAACAAACAGCTAAGAAAGAGGACGACCCCGAGCAGGCGCTGAAGGAGTTCAAAGCCATCGTCGATCAAGAAACAGAGAAAGGCGACTGGTGAGTTCCACTCTCGTCTCTCATCCCTCCCCATGTTCGCACTAGGCATCGACTCATGTAAACGTCAAGGGGCTTCAAGGCCCTGAAGCAGTCCACGAAATTACTCTTCCTGACCCTCCACCGCCCCACCGATGCGCTGGCAACCTACACTCGGCTCCTCACATATACCAAATCTGCCGTCACCCGGAACTACTCTGAGAAGACGATCAACGGGATCTTGGATTATGTGGGCGGTGGCAAAGGAGGGGCCGTGGAGGTGGATGTCCTTGAACGATTTTATGCCGTGACGAATGAAGCCTTGGAAGAGGCTAAGAACGAGGTAAGCTTCGGGCTGCCGTTGACGCGGATCCCGGGGCGTGCAGTACATGCGACGGGTTAAGGGGCGAGGTGCTGACCACCACCACATGCAGAGACTATCTGTGAAGACGAATCTGAAGCTCGCCAAGCTATGGTTAGACAGAAAAGAGTATGGTCGACTCCAGAAGGTGCGCATATCGTCCGTTTTCAAGCCATCCACTTTCGTGTGATATCAAAAACGTCTAGATTATCCGCGAACTGCATGCTACGACGAGAGCTGCGATGGATAGCGAGGACCAATCACAGCGAGGAACTCAGTTGTTAGAGATCTACGCGCTCGAGATCCAGATGCACAACGAAATGCGAAACGTCAAGAAGCTCAAGGTATTTTTGCATACCCGCCCTTTCAGCGTCGTAAACAACCCACCTCATCTGGTGAACGTAAACTAGGAAATCTACAATGCTTCGAATAATGTCCGCTCCGCGATTCCACACCCGCGTATCATGGGGGTCATCAAAGAGTGTGGCGGCAAAATGTGGATGGGCGAACGCCAATGGTCTCTCGCTTCCTCTGACTTCTTCGAATCTTTCCGGAATTATGACGAAGCTGGATCCCCGCAGCGTATTCAAGTGCTGAAGTACCTAGTGCTTGCCAACATGCTGACAGGGAGCGAGGTGAACCCGTTTGACTCGCAAGAGACGAAACCGTACAAGTCAGACCCACAAATCAAAGCAATGACAGATTTGGTGGACGCTTATCAAAGGAGAGAAGTACATTTGGCTGAGAAGATTTTGAAAGGTAAATTGGAGATTGGAGACAAAAACTCTTGTGCTAACGGGTGCTGGCACAGACAATCGCTCGACGATAATGGACGACGCATTCATTAGATCGTATATCGGTGAACTGTTGAGAAGTCTACGCACATCGTACCTCATCGATCTCATCAAGCCGTACACACGTCTGGAGCTTTCGTTCCTCGCCAAGGTGAATTGGATTCGCGAGAAGCTAAGTTGGAGACTAACACAGCCGTGCAGCAACTCAACGTCGAGATTGCGGAGGTAGAAGAACTCTTGATAGGGCTCATCCTGGAAGGAAAAGTTGATGGTCGGATAGACCAAGTTGGCATGAGATTAGAGTTGGACCGCGCGTACGTTTTTCTATCTCTTTTAACACTACAAATACTTATCCACCTGTAGCCAAGCGCTCGAGAAAAAGCGATACGCTGCACTTCACTCATGGACGAAAGCACTAGAAGAAGTACACGCTGCCGTGGTTGCGAAGACAGCAGGAAGGGGTGCCTCGGATACCTTTATGAACATCCCTCCAGAAAGGATGGCCGATTTTAGAGACATTGGACTCTAAATTTTTTGTAGAGCATCAATTGTCAACTGTGCCAATCACGTATTAATGAGTGGTCCGTGAGCGTATGCAAGCGAGTATGAAAACGGCTCTGGTACGGAACATTAGTGCTAATGGCTAGTAAGCTAGAGGCGCGCCTGACCTATAGTGGGCGATTGAATGGTTTCCAATCGTGTGGCCAGCCCTCCTTTGATGGGGTGTCTGTTGGAACCTTGAGCTCGCGAGGGAATAGGCCTCTGACTCTCGACTCGATGGCTCTCTTCTCGGCGTTGGAGCACGTTTTGAGCATCTCTGTCTCGGCAGCACTCCTTGCTCTAGGATCCTCTCTCCTGTTTGCCTCTTTGAATAATACTGGGTCAATTTCCTCAAGCTCCTGCATGGCCCTCCTCATGCATTCGAACTTGCGTTGCAGTTCCTCCTCGCGTTTTTTACGCAGATGGCGTTGGTAAAGTGCCCAGGCCCTCTCGATCGTCTTGTGGGCCTGTGCTGAAGGAATGGCGCGCTGGAGTGCGAGAGCTACGTCTGGACGCCATGTGCCGGTGGGGGAAGAACCGGTGCGGACATTCGGAGGGTAGAGCATGCGACGGATGACTTCACGCTGAGTGTTGGCCGGGTCGGTGACCTGCGCGTTTGTCGCTGCATTGCGCACCGAAATTTGCGATGCTCGCAGTGGAAGGGGACGAGCGCACTTGAGGAACGACATTGGGCGATCCTTGCACGCTGGCAGTTGTGAAAACGCGTCAGATTTCGGTTCCCACGGCTTGTTACTTCCCCAATTGAAACTGGAGCTTGTTCAGAGTTGTTCTGCTTCTCAATGTCGTCCGGTCTTGGTTTGCTCTGCCGGCGATGCACGTTCTCGTTTGTTAGCCCAGTGAGTACACCTACCATATGTTCGAGGTCGTTCTGAGTTTATGAGTCGGTACATGCCCAACAGTTGTCCTGCCGTTCTGCCAATTTGCCCGGGTCTGGCTTAATTGGCACATCGCCTCTGCTCATAGCCAACCGTCACTTTTCTTCGTCACCCATCGTGCTTGCGAAACGAGTTGAGAAGAAGAAGGCCCCCTCAAAGCATCAGCTTGCCCTCATAGCCAAAAGAAAGGCGGCCAAACGCGGTAAAGATGCATACGCGGACGAGAAGATGACCCTCGCCGACGCTATCTCTGTCCTTCGCGTAGGTTTTCTATCATTGCACGTCCGATGTCGCTCACTCGCCGTGTTCTGACACCTAAGGCAGTAGAGGTTGCGCGACCCAACTCGACGTATGAGTTGGTGATCCGGACCGCTATGTCACGTGGTGCACCTATACCTACTGGTCGCATCAACCTTCCTCGAGAGGCCAAGCCAAGAAAGGAGTACCGTATTCTTGTGTTTGCGGATGGCCGGCAAGCAGACGAAGCCAAAAAAGCTGGTGCGCATGTCGTTGGTGGACTAGAGCTAGTCGACGCCGTTTGTGCTTTCGTCTCAACTCCCCTTCCGTTGCTGAGGATCAACTATAGGTTGCGGAAGGCAAACATAACAGCTGCACGACTATCCTTTGCACACCGTCCCTCATCCGTAGCATTAGTAGCAAACTGGGTCGTATCCTCGGTCCTCGTGGTCTCATGCCATCTGAAAGACGAGGAACAGTCACGGACGATATTGAGGGGTATATTCAAAGGCTACAGGGAACCACCGAGTGGAGAGGCGACAAGACAGGAACTATAAGGATGCCCATCGGAAAGGTGGGGGGATTTACGAGAGCTTGTTCTTTGTTCCAGCTCTCCTCTCTTTTATTTTTGGTTGCTGGTGTTGACTTCCATCCAAACCCTTAGCTGCATTTCCCTGTTGAGGATGTAGTGAAGAATGTTAAACAGTTCGTCCTTAACGTTAAACGCGCCACGGGAAACCTCAAGGATGCTGTTGCGGAGGCTGAGGCCAAGGCTCAGAAGGGAAAGAACAGCAGTAAAAGTGTTAAGCCTGGTGCGTATATCATGTGTGCAATCCTTCCCTTTTCTCCCTGTTTCATCATCTCTTCCCGGTTCTCTTGCATTATCACCTCGTCTACATCCATTTCCGAGTTGCTCGGTGTAACGGTATTAGTTCAACATTACTCTTCGAACGAATCCTTTTCCTCCCCTTCACCGATTCTTTCTTCCCCTTTCTTGATCAACCGGTCTACTTCAACATCACCGTGTTGCAATTTGTCCTTTTTTGCATTCATGGTCGCTTCCATTCGGTCGCCGATAGACGACATCGCCATTCGTTGTTTTTATATCTAAGCAAGTTATAATTGACTGACGGATATTTCCCCCTGCAGTGAATGCGATCACCCGGATACTTCTCAGCTCAACCCAAGCGCCCGGTATTCAGATAAAGGATGTTTAATGGATGGCAATACACCACATTCCATATGGAGGAGTGGAGCTGGATGACGCTTGTACAGCTTGGTGCCAGCGTTCGATTTCGTAACGGCGATCAGATGATGTGAACGATGGAAGGAATGTTTTCTGTCGGCGTCGGCTTTCTTGATCTACTCGTCTCACTCCAGCTACTCGTACCTCGACTGTTTTGGCAAGGATGTTCGGAGGAGAGCACTTCCGATAAAACGCTTAGACAATATATCGAATAATAGCATAGTGCGATATCCATCCAACAAGCAGTGTGTGTGTGCGTATGCTTGTCATGAGCCTATGATAAATAGGAATCTCTAGCGGAGCAAAGGGGGGAAGGTGGTGTAAGATAAACGAGTTTTGAAAACTGGGACGTTCGAAGTTGGTAGCATAGGTAGTTCACTAGTGTTGAACATTTCCTGTCCTTGAATCAATGAGCCGCAGAGCCTCGTCGTTCTCGAAAGCTAAATCCTTCTTAGAAGCTTTCCACCTCGCCTTCTGCTCCTTGCGAAGCGTGTCGTCAAGCGCAGCATAACTTCTCTCGTGTGACTTGTTTTTTTTGTCCCGTCCCCTTGATCGTTTGCCTACGTCTGATCCTTTCGCATTCAGGATGCTTTGTTGATTCAAGGTGGTTCCTTCGTCGGTAGGTTGGAAACGTTCAATAGGTTTATTCTTGGATGGGTGAGGGAAGATGTCGCCCCACGAGGATTTACGGGCGTCGTAGAATGCTTGTTTACCTTGCGATTTTGGAATCGTAAGCCGCATTATTTTTCCTATTGAAACAAAAGCATGAACATTAACCCGTTGCTTTTCATCTCGAGAAACGATTATGATGGGATTTGATAGACGGGGAAAACGGTGGGAATAGGGACAGGATACGAACCTTCACGCGTACATGCATCAATAATGATATGTCCGCTCTTCTTGAGCGGTGGGAACACGAGACGCGGCCATCCGTATGCCTCGCTCCTCAGAGCCTCCTCGAGGTTTGACGGCGACTCAAACTCTTCGGGCGCACTCTCGGGTCTCGCTTCCATTTCTGAATACCCATCCCATTGGGGGAATTTTGGTGTGGAAGCGAGTATCTGGGCAGACGCTGGTGGCGTTGATGTTGATGAGGGAATCTGTGCCTGCGCTGGGGCTATAGTTTCGTCCGACGGACACACATCAACAGGCGACATGAAGGACGCAGCATCTGCGCTTGCCACCCGCCCAAGCACCCCCACGGCGCCGGTACCAACACCGTCATCCACAGGCACATGAACTTGCACTTGTGCTTGATCCGCGGGGGCGGAGTTGACATCGACGGGCGGTAGTGATCGGGCATGCGCCGATGTGAACCGCTCAGCTGACACCGAAGATGACGGTGATTGCGGGTCGGTACTGGTACGATCATGCCCATGCTCATGTGCACGCCGCAGCTCCCTTAGCACACCTGTCCCCATCTGCTCTCGCTCTATCGCTTCTCTCTCCACTCCTCCCATTCTGCCCATCAGTCGTCCCCTTGCACCTAAAACTGAACTATCGGGTCTTGGTCCTCGCCGAACGACAACATATGAGTAGCCGATATCCTCGTGCCCTTGCTTTGCATGTTTCGTGCGCCGAACAAACGTGGGGCGCTGCAGGCGTTGGGAAAAGCCACAGACAGGACCCGAAGGGCCAGAATGTTCGAGGGGACAGGGATGATCATGTGGGCACTAGATCATAAATGACCGGTGAATGTGGAGACGACATCGCATTTTTGAAATGCGGGGAAATGGACAGAAAAACGAGGCAGAAAAAAGAGAAAATAATATTATAGTATGTTCACGCTATGTAAGTCTGCGACTTACGGGTGCGACGACATGTGAGCCCCGAAAAGGCTGGTTCATCATTTCGGGGTTTTCAGTCTCCTTGCGGCCCAGGTCGAGCAAAATATGACGCGCCGCCGCAATACTTTGGAAACCAGCAGGCGAGTTATGGTCGATGAGGATCTGCCTACGATCAATTTGCTAGTTGTTGTAGAAAACATGGAGACATACGATCGTTTGTGCACCACTGTCCCACATTTCCTTAACCATATTTTTCCTGGCGAGAGGGGAGGGGTGTGCAGACAGCATAAACGCTGAGAGGGCAATCGTAGAATGGCCCTCGGCAGGATCTACGAGGTATTCTTCGTGGAAGGACTTTCTCCACGTGACGCTCAATGCACCAAGCTCGGTTTCTGTGCAATGACTTCAACAATTTTGAATGAAATGGATGAAGCACAGGCATTTACTTTGCAGAAGTTGCTTGGCTATCGACACGAGACCCTCGCGCTGGTCCAGACCAAGGTACGTGACAACGGTGGAGTTGGCTAACAGTGGTCCCTCTCCTGGGGTCGTGGATGGTTTTTGAAACACGTTCAACGCTGCCCTACGAAATCCTCATGAACAGTTCAATATTCACTAGGGGCAAGCCTACCAGAGTCCGCTTCCGGTGGCAGAACCCCAATCAACGACCCTATCCACGTTCCATGATGCTCCTAATCTATG
>JBBPRD010000073.1:0-23822 GCA_038092855.1 Boletus piedmontensis
GGAAATCTTTGCCCCACGCGGTCGCCAGGCCACTCGTGCCCTTGTCGCTGGGGACAAACCCACTCATACCGACACACATCCTCCCACTGGCTCCTGGAAGTGCAAGTGTCCAACTGATAACCAGCCTTTTCTTCGATCCCCTTCTTTGTTTTCCAACAATTTCAGTCCATTTGCCCTCTTCGCTGTGCAGCCTTCCCTTTCCAGTGCGATGAATTATGGAGAGGGTGTCACCAACACTTGCTCTCGCGGTTTCAGCATCCTTAATCCTACCATCGAAGCTAGATGAGATTCTCAGCAGCATCAATCCTATAGATGATCATCTGTCTTCCTGTCTTCAAGGGCAACACAGGCCCATCCTTGCTACCGATACCAACATCATGATGCAAGAGTCCTTCGGATCCAGTTCATCTCGCTCAGAGTCCCTATCTGCTCAGAATGACAATGAATCGAACATGGCACCATTTCCTCTTTTACAACCCACCAAGGAAACCTCTCCCCAAACCATCTCCCCAGCCAAGCTTGGTCCAAGCATGGGAACTCCCCAACCTCATGGTTAAGACCCAGACTACTCCTGCCCCACGATCATCTGGTCCTGGCACCACCACCACTAGTGACAATCCTACTGTTATTTGAGGAAATGGCAACTTCGCTCCTGGCAGGGTGAAGGCTGAGTGCTCCAACTGCAGCACCGTGCATACTCCTCTTTGGCACTGTGGTCTCATTGACAAACTGAATTCCAATTCATGCAGCTTGTACTACAGCCTGGGAGGTGACTTTTGGTGACACATGCCACACGAAAACTCACAGTCTTCGCAGCACAAACATCCCCGCCCAAAGAGTATGTGTGCCAACCATGGCGAGAGACTCCTCATCAGGAAGTGATTGACATCATTGGTGGGTCTCCTCGGCACATGCAACATACCACTCAGCTCAGTGGCGCCATCAGCATAGCTCAATGCTACAACTGCCACACCACTGCCATGCTGCTCTGGAGAAAGGACGATGAGAGTAAGACAGTTTGTAATGTGCAAGTTTTCACATCTGCGGTCTGTTTGCATGGTGACTCATTTTACGGGGGACACCTAACACTAGATGCAGCTTATAGTGAGTACTGCACTCTCATGTTGGTCATTCATTCACTAAACATGCTCTATTCCAGTTATAACGATCTCCATGAAATCGGACATTATTCACAAATGTTCATGCCATGATGCTCGGTGTGCTGGTCCGGACTCCTTGGAAACTCCATCTGCAAGCCCAGGCGCAAGTCACCGGACTTCACTAGCTGCGGAACCTTCTCCAACCCTGGCGCTGGACTCAATTACCCAACCTACATATAAGTACAATGATGAAACCGCAGCTCAGAGTACCTCATCCAAACTCTTGGGAGCACTTGGGCCTGATACCCAGAGCGCTGGGTATAACAATCAGTCAAACTATGCAGATATATTCAATCCCTTCCCTGGTCCCTACCATCCCGACTATCTGAGTCAGAGCTTTCAGACGCCACTGTCACGATACTTGCTCGGACAACTTTCATATGCATGCATAATCTACGAATGCGTGTAGGATATCAACCATTCTGCGATGCTCATTTTCATCCGGTTTATTTTCAATCCATGCGACTTCAATTATAAACCTCATCAATCACAAAACTTCCGAGTCAATGAGGCACAGCCAACTGGCCACTCTGGAGTACAGCAGATTTCTGACAGATGATCTTTGTACACAAGCTCACTATACCCGCGAGAAGTTTGGCTCGTCGCTGGAGTGAGTTTATTCCTCAGTGGCCACCCAGACAAGGACTCAGCGACAGCCTAGTCTTCGGTGAGTCTATTGATCAAACATAGGCCCAAGAACACAGTGCATACCATGTATATCGCAGACTGACACCTTCATAGGTGGACAAGGTTTTTGGGTCTTCCTTAGCTCGACGGGTGCTCCACTGTGCCTCATGTGGACTGCTTATCACTCACTCACTAATCACTTGCACAGCCTCCTTGGACTTATCTCCAACTTCTTTACTTCAGAAGTTTCATTTAGGTTCAAATTCATCTGTTGTCCTACAATTGTCCCCATGACCACCTCCTTACTCCCCTAGGTCTCACGATGTCACTCCACACATCCAGTGTCGTTTGGTTAGGTTGGTTGCATAGCTACCTCTGTGCAATGGCATTGTTGTTCCCCTGTACTACACGGTTGCATCTGCTGTGTTGACTCTTCACGAAGGGTTTCACAGTTCAAGCCCCAATATAGTATTCTAATAATCATAATTCTGTGCCAATTCACCTGGCGCAGGAAGCACTCTTTTGGGGGCACACTTCGTCAATGAACTGCACTTTGACTTTCCCACAATGAAAGTGTCTCACAGGTACTGCTTGCACATCCCTAAAGTGTTCATACATCATGGGTGCTACAGTCCATCTTTGAGAGCTATTCACAATTTGACAATGATCCATGTGACCATCAAATGAGTATGCTGGCACAAGGTGGCATCTTCCCTTGTACCAATATGCTCCTTGGTGCATTTTTGCGCTATACTTGTAGTTCATATTTTCTAGTGCAGTGCTTACCTTTTTGGTACCGTGATCAGTATGCATAATCAGTATCCCTTGTCCATTGACAAAGTCCCTTGCTGCGATGTACTGCCTACTGCTGTGGGCTATTGAAAGCCACAGACTACTTCTTTATTTATTGTAAAACATATTCCCTTGTACCAATTTGCTCCTCACATAGTGCATTCTTGTGCTATTCCTACCTCCATCTTACTCCTGTGCCAGGTCCCTGGCCACACCACCTACGACGTGTGTCAATCAAATTACTTGCTTCTCCTCTCTCTGAATGCAGCAGAGATCGCCAAGGGTGATGCCTACCTTGACGATGGCAAAAGCGACCTTCTGGGAGTGATGCACATTTTGAACATCTTTGCAAGCGGTGGCCAATTGAGCATTGAGGGCCAAGAACAGTGGTTCATTGGGCAGAAAATCGAGACAATTGGCATTCTCGGTATCCAGCAGCTGACAACGGTGACACTGAACGGTGGGGCGATCGCAGGATGGATGTACAATGCTGCGAACAAGGAGTTGACCATTCCGAACTTGTCGATTCCCCTTAATGTTGTGCAGATGATACTGAACTGGAACTAGAGAGCAAACAGTGAGTAGGAAGGACCATCACAATATTATGTATGGTATTCCAAACCTGCATAGTAGCCTAGTGTGTCTATGGTGTGTTTATTCCTGCTACGTTAGTAGAGGGTTTATGGCGGGGCCTCAAAATCTGTTCACTATAGGCCGATCTGAATTGCCATGGAAACTACTTTCATCCTAGCTCGTGAGACTACCTTCATACACTCACAATGGAGTGTCTCACTTTCATTTGCATATTCGGACTTTTTTCTCTTAGTCAGGGATGCCAAGACATGTTCTTGTCTACATATCTTGCAGGGTTTTTTTTTCAGGGGGGGGCTGCTTGTAATCCCTATCCTTCCCCCGGACCACTTCACCCCTGTGATCGTACAGTGTCAATTGACATGTTGCCATCATAAATATTTGCTGTTATTCAGACGGTGGTGGTATGGAGACCAAGTCTCAGAACTCGCAGTGGAGCATTTGCAGGAAGCACTGAGTTGCATTGCTAATGTTAGATGATTACAAGTTTTTCTTGCAGATTCCTTGTCTGTGTGAGAGCAGTGTGCATGTCATGGACTCCAAGTGGGAGAGTAGCACTAGCTGCACCAGTGCGATTAGTAACAATCGGTGCAAATCATTAGTGTAGGTGCATAATGATCAGCACTCCGTATCATCTAAGGTCTATTGATATCACTAAGATACTTTGTGATAACTCCTGAACACCCACTTATCACCACATACTGGTCATTTGGGCTGCACTGCATCCGTTGATTCCATTCCTGTTTATGCTAACTACTTATCACCTACTTATCAGACCACGCTGATGGCATACTGATCACTGCTGATCCAGTGCATTTGTTCGTGTTTGTACATGCCACGCAACTACTCTTTGTTATTTACAGCATGTTGTCTGGAGATTTGGTTTGATGAGCCGATCAGAGTGGAGGCCTGTTAGGTGCATTCTCGTTTATTTCTTCCTGATATACTACCGTGGTTTTGTTTTGTTTCTTTTTCTATCCAGTCTGTGTCGTTTAAACTGTTCCTATGCATGAGCCTGACTATTAGTCCACTTGTGTGTCAGGATAAGTTCAAACCCCGCATTCTTCATCTTGGTTTCTCTGGCGATGTCACTGTCGTCCTTGTTGTATATTTATTTTCCTTGCCTTCATATGGTGTAGACGTCGCTCTCTGATTTTTCCTTGCTTTTCCTTATATTATTTCTTGTTATTTTATCATTTTTGTTGTTGTGATGGATTGCCAGTTTTGCACACCTGCGGATCACGTGGGATACAATGTATGTATATGGCAATTGTTTTGACCATGACCATGTTTTCTGACTCTCTTCAGTTCCTCCACTTACTTTTCATTGTATGCACCTTGCTACACAGCATGTCTACATGTAATCTTTTATTTTCTTGATTATCATGTTCATTCTAACTCCTTTCTTTCTAGACTCTTTCTGCAATGTCGACTTTGACAAATGGACCACACTGACTGATGGCACAGTCATACTATCAAAGAATGCACCTTATATCCCCTGTCCTGTGTCACGTGATGAATTACCCTTCCCTCGCATGGATGGATCATGGGGTCCCCATGAGATTTCTTTGCTGCCCCAAATCTATGATCCCAAGCATCCTTATCTGCATTAGCTTCCCCACATGGGTTGGGCCCTCCTGCCACAAAGCTAGAAGGGATTTGCTCAGCAAGCCTGGGATGAGAGCTAGGGGGGTATATGCTAAGAGAGCCGGATGTCCCATCTCAACTCAAAGTGCCAGCACCAAGTTCACCTCATGAGGGCACCAGGGGGATATGCTGCCACTTCATAATATGTATGGGAGTGTTAGGAATGTATGTCACCATCAGTAGTGTTGGACAATTGCAGATTATGGAGTAAATGGATAGCATGAACATTTCCCAGGGTAGAAGGGCAGAGGGGGGTAGGGTAGAGGATAGGGGTATGATAGGGGGATAGAAGGGGTGGATAGGGTAAGTAGTAGGGTAGGTAGGGTAGGGTAGAGGGTAGGGTATGATAGGGGGATAGAAGGGGTGGATAGGGTAAGTAGTAGGGTAGGTAGGATAGGCTAGAGAAGAGAGCTGGGCAGTCAGACAAGCATGCTACAACATCCATCAACTCATATCTCAAGACACCAGGGGGGGGGGATAGGAGGTTAGGGCAGGTAGGGTAGGTAGGGGGCAATGGACACTGGCACATGAAAATTTCCAAGTCCCTCTAGGCAACAAACAAACATTATGTACACAGGGCATAATTACATAAACTACCATGAAAACTTTTCAGTCCCCTCTAGGAAAGATTATGTAAGCAGGGGCAATTATGTAAACTGCCAAAAAGGATAGATTATGTAAGCAAGGTATAATTACATAATTTTCCCAAAATGGTAGGTGATATTATGTAAGCATCCTAAAATGGTAATACATGGAAAATAGGGAGGGTTACACAGCCACAATCTAAACATCAAGCAAGAGGGATTGCCCTACTGCCCTGCTAAGTGGCCCAAGTCATACCAAGGAGTCCCCCTGCCAGGTGCAGCAAATAGTACCAAAGGGGTTCCCTGCCCAAGCACCATTCTAAACTTTGAGCAAGGGGGTACCTTGCTAGATGCAACAAGCAGTGTACCAAGGAAATCACTTCCTATGTTTATGGCACCACTAGGTACATACAGTATGTATGCACTCTAAACCCTAAGTGGCACCAAGGGGGTTTCCTGCTGAGTGCAGCAGATAAAATTTGAACAGGTAGTCATATTGGATAGAGGCACCAGAGGGGCATGCTGCAACTAGGTCATGAGAGCAGCACTAGGGAGAAAGCTGGGGAAAACAGAGAGAGTCCACTCTGTTTGGGCTAGGCAGCCTTATCTCACCATACAGGCACAAGGATCCTAAAATGGTAATAGATAGAAAACAGGCATACTGTCACTAGGTCATGAGAGAGAGTATACTGCTAATAGATACTAGCAAGTACCTTGAACAAATATGACAAATATTATGTAAGCAAGGCATAATTATGTAATTTGCCCAAAATATAGGTATTAATCTTGACAAACATTAAAATGGTAATATAGTAGATGGAAAATAGGCAGGAATGTATAGCCACATCAAGGCAATTGATATGAGTGCAGTAGGGGAATAAAGGGAGTATACTTACCCATGAAAATTTCCCAAGTCTCACAAATAGAAGCAAATAGTATGTAATTATGTAAACTGCCACATTGCTATCAAACAAATATAAACAAACATTATGTAAGTAGGGTAATTATGTAAACTGCCAAAAAGGATAGCAACAACAAATATTATATAAGCAAGATGTAATTATGTAATTTGCCCCAAATGGTAGGTAATGTTATGTAAGCATTCTAAAATGGCAATAGATGGAAAATAGGCAGGGATGCATATCTTCAAGCACAAGGGGGTTGCCCTAGTGCCCTGGAGCAAGTCACACCAAGGGGGTGCCCTACTGAATGCAAGAAACAGTCCTAGGGGATGCCCTATTGAGTGCAAATGCCATTTAAACTGGGGGGTAAGCACTGGTGAGTGAGTAAAGCAAGTCAGAGGGATTTGATCCATCATTTCACCAGAGCTGGGCAGTCACACCTCATAATAAAGGCACCAAGAGGGGCATGCTATTACCAGGTTATACATGGCATCAGAGGGGGTTTACTGCTAGTAGACACTAGCATGTGAAAAATTTCAAGTTCCTCTTCAGGCCAGGGTATCATTATGTGACTAATATTATATAAGCAAAATGTAATCATGTAATTTGCCCAAAATGGTAGGCATAAACCTTGACAAATAATGTTATGTAAGCATCCTCTTCAGGTCCAGGAATAGATGGAAAATAGACAGAAATGCATAGCCATATCTAAACTTCAAGCAAGGGGCTGCCCTAGGGCCCTAGCACCAAGGGAGTTCCCTACTAAGTGCCCTGCTGAGTATAGCAAATAGCACCAAGGGGGGTCTCCTGCCAAGTGCCATTCTAAACTTTAAGTGAGGGGGGTTGTCTGTGGTATACTAAGGGAGTGCCCTGCTAAATGCAACAAGTAATACCAAGGGGATTTCCTGCTCTAAGCCCAGAAGTGACATGAACTAAAGCAAAGTGAGTTTTAAAAAAGGGAGCTGGGAAGCCACACCCAGGGGGAGGGCATGTGGCATCAGGGGGGGAGGTAACTAGCACATAACAATTTCCAACATTGCCAACAAACATGAACAAATAAGCTTATGTAAACTGCCAGAAATGATAGAAAAGTAATACTACTAGCTCAGATAAGAGTGATTATGAGACTACTAGAAGAAAGCATAAGAAGGCTGATAAGACTAAGAAGTTATCAGACCATTCAAGATCTACTAAGGAAACTAGTACCCAGGATAGGAAATACAAGAAAGAAAAGAAGACTACAAAAAGATTCTACTAATATCTGTTGGTGACCCTAATCAAACAATGACTAGGTCATTACCACCAGATACTGACTTAGAGACAAGAATGAGTAGGGGGATCCCAACAAGAACTTGACTGAAGTTCTTGGGGCATTCATTGACACTACTTATATACTGGTACATGATGCACATGGACCAACATGCTGTGTGAACGTAACTACCTCTAATAGATAAAGTATCAATGGTAATTAAGTAAACATGTATATGGTGTGGCTTCTAAGAAGATCAGAAATGGAAGAGAAGCACATGGAGATAAATGTGGGAATAAGAATATGGACATGGTAAAAAGAACCCTCAGGGTCTTCAGGGTCAACAGATATTAAATACATGTGCCCAGAGATCACACAGCAGATCCCAGCAGAGCTATTTTGCAGAGAAGGGCACACAGCAGCCACATTACTCTGGGTCAGAACATCACATGATCCATAACTTGTAATCCATTAAGTATCATAGTCATCACATGACTTGTCATGTGATCATGGAAAATAAAATGAAAAGTATGTATTGTAACAATACGCTTGACCAGCTTATAGATGAGATGAGCAAGCTTTAACTCAATGACCCTGGATATGCTAGAGCATACCTCAAGGCCTTAATGATTAACTCAAAAATCACAGAGGTCTTTGAAAAACCTGAAAAGACTAGTAATATTGGAGGAACAATTGCTAGATACAACACTACTCCTTCAGGAGTCCAGACAAACATTATCTAGGACTACTACTACAAATACTAGCCCTAGATCAAGTACTTTACCTAATACCTAATCACCCTTTACTTGTTTTGGGTATGGAAGTCACCAACATACCCTAAAGGAATGTAACTCCATTCAAGATCTAGTAAAAAGGGAGGAGTTAGTGTATAACAAGAGAGGACAAGTGGGCATACCTGGGAATGATTACTCCCTTTAAAGGGAAGAGGGAGAGACCTTACTTGATGTCTACTACTGATTAGGAACCCATAATGAAATTAAACAATGTCAAACCAACCTAATTATTGCTGACGACTGACCTGCATTAAACTTGTTTCATGCATGCTCAAGACTTTCAACCCTTGTAACCCAAAAAGACTAAATTCTACCACCTGAAGCAGTTAGAATCTTCCAATACTCTAGGGCTAGATAATCCTTTATATGATCTATGATCTTTCCTCTGACAACTCACAATATCCACCTCCTTATACAAACCCAATAACCCACACTATCACCATCTTTTAATCCAAACAAGATTTGCACTTATTCTACCAACAGATTTACTGCTCTACCTCTCATAGACAGTCACTTTGATGAAACAAGCCCACATACCCACCTATCTGCTCCCATTGCCACCAGATTTATGGACTCCTGCACTGGAGTATAATAATGACTACTGCCCTATGCCATTCCAGGGAATCTTTCCTGAGAATTACATCAAGCTAGTGGACTTTTATGCCATCTGTCTGTACGCTAATCAAAAACAGTACATTGAGAAGCAATGTAGTACCCACAGAATATCCCCTGCCAGTAGGATTTTCAATTTTGCTTAGCTCAGTGGAAAACTCAGCTATCAGGAGAAGATCCCCTATGATTAGCAAACCTTTGGTAATTTTACCAGGGACACTTTGCTTACCCTTTTCCCTTGCTGAAATTCACTCTATCCTTGAGTCATGCTTAGTAATTATTAGCTAACTGTGCAAAAATCTACTATAATACCCTTGTCTGACCAAAGTAACCCTTTGGGATGGATACCCATGGCCTCCCCATTGTACTGTACAAGCTTGCAGACACAGGTATGACAACCTTAGGACCTTAGACCATTGAATTAATCCAGAATCCCTTACCTTTAGGACCTTGTCAGGCCCTTGCTGGCAATGCCCCAATGCCTACTATGATTTTTGCATTTTCCCTAGGGTAGGAGTGATTGCAAAACTATGCAGGCATGTGCCACACATGCCCTTTCCCTTTTGCTACACTAACATAGCCATGTAGTAAGGGATTTATCCCAAACCCTGTGAGCCCAACAATGGAAGTCTTGCAGCATCCATCCCCTTGCCTACTATTGCCATGAAGATTACTTTGTTACCATTAGTGTAGCTTTATTAAGTGATAACTATATTCTACAAACAAAAATAACAGATGGAGAGAGCAAACCTACTGAGAAAAATCTCACTAAACTAGATATTGACTACAATTGAGCACTACCTCAATAAACTAGTACTTTTAGTCTATAGAAACAGACCAAGTGTGAACTCACTAAACTAATAACTAAACTAAACAAGTGTAACATTGTAAAGCTAATACCATTAAGTTAAACAGATTCACCATCCCAGACTAGTATATTCACAACATCTGGGAACTCTATGATTGTCTACAAGACAACCCCTAGTCCAATAGGACTGGCTATGGATGAATGAAGTGATCCTTTAGTTATAAATCACATTATCTGATTATGACTGAGTGCAATTCTCATTAAACTAACTATTACCTGAATATTACCAGAAACTGAGTAAAGCCTGATAGGCCTCAGACAAGAGAACTGAATAAGTCCAGATTGGATCTTGTCCTCACAGCTACTGCTAATATAGCCATTCTATTAGACTGCAGGCTAGCTACAAAGTCTTTATTGAGATTGCATGCCCAGAAAGAGCAGTAACACCAGACATTACCAACATTACAGCCATTTACCTAGGCATTTCTAGTAAGAACTATAAGTCTGTATATAGATATAGCTACTATAACCAACACCAGCTAGGACTATAGTCTAGCCCATGCTATAAGCCTACTACCAAATGTAGTACCCTCATATTCAACTACTATTAAGCTACCATGACAACCAGACATACTAGTAGTTCACAGTCCAACCTATCCAAATGCCTAGACCCTTAGACTATAGGGAATCTTACACAATCCCATGAGCATTCCAGTGTAGAAGTACATGGAGCATACAAACTGATTGATAAGAAAATCAAGTCTATTTCTATTATGATTCTTTCCTTTTCTCATCTTTACCCTTTATCTCCAGACCTGTATTTCTACTATGCCTTTCCCTTGTTATCTATGTAGCCACACAATCAAATACTCCTGCTGCTCACTTGTTTCTTTAACTTCTTTTTCCTTTCATTCCATATATTTCTACCATGTTCCATGTACATTTGCTAACTAACCTTTCCATTGCATTCCATGCCATTCCACAGATTAGTCAGCTTCATTTCCTGTCACATATATAAACCTCATGTAGTCTTCCTTGTCCTTCAAGGTAGACCTACTTGAATCTCACTTCTACTTTCCTCCTCTCTGTGAGTCTTTGCTCTCCTCTTGAGTGAGCACTGCCCTTGAACTAAGTCCCCAGGGCATTACCTATCTTTGGCCTCATCCTCTGAGAGCTCTTGCTGATCCCTTGTTGCTATGTATCTTCTATAGCATCTCTCTCCATAGTCATTATCAAGTTAGACACAACCCTTGACCCTAGACAACCCTTAGGGTAACTCCTTGCTTGATCTTTTCAAGTCTATACTAGTCCTCACCCAGGCCAAGCATAACAATTTCCAGACCAATTCCACAGGAATTCAAGGTTACCAGAATCATACCTTATAATGCACTTACTACTCTAGTATACCTTGATGTACACTTTCCTGATCAACACCTACTCAGAAGTTCACTCAGGAACATGTTAACAAGGTCATGGATAATATGAAAGCCCATGACTTCTTGACACCTGATGAACAGAAACTATTCACATATGTACTTATCAAGAATGAGGCGGCTATTGCCTTTACTAATGATGAGAGAGAAACTCTTAAGGAAACATACTTTAGTCCCTATAAGATCCCTCACACACATAGAACATAAACCCTGGCAATAGGAGAACATACCAATCCCACCAGGACTTAGAGAGAAAGTAATTGAGTTGTTAAAGCTCAAAATCTAGACAGAAGTACATGAATCTTGCCAATTACCATACAGATCTAGATGGTTTTGTACATGGATTCCAGCTGAGGAAAAGCTACAAATAGTACATGACTTGCAACTTCTCAATGGAGTTACCATCAAAGAATCTTCTTTACCCCCTAACTTAGATCAATTTGTAGACCAGTTTCTAGATGGAAAATGCTTTACAGCACTAGACTTGAAGTAGGAGTAGAAGGATGCAAGCCTAATGCTAGCAGAGTTACTGCAATCCAGATTTGGCCAGCTCCTAATACTGTTAAAGAAGCTAGGCAATTTATGGGTCTTTGTGAAACTGTACACATTTAGATACCCAATTACTTCAAAATAGCATCCAGCATAACCTCTCTCTAGAGAAAGGGAGAAGACTTTATCTGGACTGAAGACTGACAAGAAGCTTTTGACATACTCAAGCATTACATTACTACTGCACCAATATTAGTCTCTATTGACTACATCTATGAAAGAGCTATTATCATATCAGTTGACTCCAGCTATATAGGAGTAGGTATAATACTATCCTAACTGGACACTGATGGCAAGAGAAGACCATCAAGATATGGATTCTTACCCTTCTCTAAGATAGAAGCCAACTATTCCCAACCAAAACTGGAGCTTTTTGAATTATTCTGAGCTCTAAGACACTTCAGAGTCTATATTATTGGAGCTAAAAATCTCATTGTTGAGGTTGATGCCAAATACATTCAGGGAATGCTAAATGAACCTGAACTCCAACCCAGTGCTGTGATTAATAGATGGATCCAAGGAATTTATTTGACTTTACATTAGTACACATACCAGCTGTTAAGTCCAGTTTAACTTGGGGTAATTCCAGAGATGGTCTGGAGTGTAGGGTAAGATGGAGGGAATTGGGCCTTGGCTTCAACATATGTATTGCACCCTTACTTGAGTTCCTTTTAGCCCTTATTTATGGAGTGTAGGGTCAGAGTGGTCAGAGTAATCAGAGATGTCCAGTGAGGGACAAGGGGAGTTGATGACTATACTTGATATTTGAACTGAGGTTTGTACATTGTAAGTACTGGGCTTTATATACAGAGTTGAAGTCAGATTAATAATCAGAATTCATAAGTAGAATATATCTGGTAAAGAAGAAAGCTGGAGCTATACTCCTAAGTAAAGCATAGGATTGGAGAAGTCTAAGGAGTGGGACTAACACATAAAGAGAACAAGGAGGAACATAACTAGAATGGAGAAAGGTACATGGTACAGGAAGTCTGGAAGTCCATGGTTACATCTCAGTCAAGATCAATCTGGAGTTCATTCTATCTACATGGAGTTGGGATCAGAGGTGTTGGAGATGACTTGATGGATTTCTGGGATGTGACAGTATCCCCCTCTTAGGCCTGAATCCCTGAAGGCTGAGTGAAAAAAAAAACTGCAAACCCCAAAAGGAAAGGGTAGAGGAGACAATATGGCAAAGTTCAGATTGCTAAGCAGAGGAGTTTATAAGTACTGGGGGTCTGACTTGCTTTTTACTTTTGCATTACCATGTCTTCCCTGGCCAATATCCAAAACTGGTCCAAGGACTATCTCAGAGAAAATGAGAACAATGGCAACAGCCTTTCCATGGCTAAGTTCAATGAATAGAGGTGACATGCAAGGGTGAAGAAGATGGTGGTGGAAGAGGTGGAGAGACAGAGGAAGGAAGTAGAGGTGTGTGCAGCAGCAGAGAAGGCTGCTAAGAAAAAGGTATGTGGTCCTACCACAACCACTCAACACAAGCTGACAAGTCAGGCAGAGCAAATCATGGAGATGCAGTGGAAGATGGTGGAGCACCAGGTGATGCCCAGACCTTCAACAGAGAAGGGAAAGGGCAGGGTAGAGTCATGCCTTCCCTGCAAGTCCAAGGGAATCCCCTGCATGATGAGCATGGTGGGGAAAAAGGCCAAGTCCTGTGATATGTGTTGCAAGGACAAGGGGAGGTGTGTGCAACCAGGGCAAGAGGATGAGCCACAGAGGTGAAGAAAGGCAGAGGACAAGCTGGAGGGTGGGAAGAAGAAGAAGTAAAAGGTCAAGGTGGTTATTAAGAGCAGCAATGAGGAGTTGGTTGGGTATATAAAGGGATCAATGGGGTTAATGGTCAACCTCTCAGAGGTGATGCAGGGGTTGGCAGAGATGACCACAGAGATAAGAAAGGGGCAACTGGAATGGAAGGAGTAGCATGCCCACTAGCAGATATTTCAGCAGTGCCTGTTGTGCATGTTGTGGGATATTTGGGACACCCTCAGCCCAATATATGGTGTCCAGGAGGCCAAGGAGAGAAAAGAGAATGAGGAGCTGGAAGAGGAGACTGCAGAAGTGGGTGAGGAGGAACTGGCAGAGCTGGCTATGGAGATGGTGGAGATGAGGGAGAAAGTAGAGAAGTCAAGGGAGGCAGGGACCCCACCTCCTCAGTAGATACTTATCATCATTATAACTGATCACTGTGTAAATAGAATTTTTTATCATCACAATTCCACAAGGGGACTAGGTTTGGTTGGATATTGCATATGAAAATCCTGGACCAAGTCTGATGCATGTCTGAGTTCTATCACTAGCAACCAAGAAGTTTTGTTATCAGTTCCCTTATATTCTAGCCACCTGACTAGATAGAGTAATTGGCAGTGATGTCAACACTTATCTATTTTGGAGTTGAGGATTTCTAAGATCTTGAACTCTGGTTCTCTGTCTACCTCAACTGGTAACCTGCAGCAAAATGTTTGCATGCAAGATCAGGAGTATATTACCCAAAAGCCCTATAAAATTAACCCCTTCCCACTGTCCAAATCTTTCACTACTCTAGGGCTAGATGACCCTTGATATGATCTATCATCCTACCAAGTTTCATGATATTTCCTCCAGAGTTCAAAGAGATATGAATATTTTTCTCTGAAACCAACCTCTACTACTATTAAGCATATAGTACAAAAAGTGTATAAAGACTAGCTTAGCAGTACTAGCCAAGAAATTCCTAGACTCAATTAGAAAAATGCATAGCTAGCTTGATTTAGCTTAACCCAGTTTGACTCAGCTTGGCTTAGCAAGGTCCAGAAGTCTTGGAATGTTCTAGAATGTTCAAGCTTGCATGACTCAGCATGGCTTGGCATTACCCCTGAATGAGTTATCATGACTCAACATAACTCAATATAACTCAGCATGACTCATAATGGTTTTGGCATTACTAAGCAGCCTTTGATTGACTAGCCAAGCCTTTGTAAATATCTATAAAAGGAGAGCAGTTTCAGATCCCAAAAGAGCATCTTTTATCTTTTATCTTCTAAAAGGTCACCACCACAGAGATATATTCTCACTTGGAGTTCTCCTTCTCAAGCTACCAGAAGGGGCTTAAATTAGGAAATTCCCACATTAAATAGGACTATTATATTCCTTTGTTAGGAGTAAAAATACTTGTGTCACCAAAAGTGAGACAAGGAAAAATAGGATACCTTTGGGAGAAAACCCTAAATAGGGCAACAAAAGAGAATAGATCCCCAGCAAAGAATACTCTCAGTACCACTGCTTGGTGACTTTACTATCCACCCCAAGGGATATGTGACAGTAAAACCCAATCACTGAACTGTAACTCCTTAGTGAACAATTAGATTGAGTTTAAATAACCATTTGTGTGAACTAAGTGAACTGCTACTATATTCCAGCCAACTCTGGAAATTATCCAACAAATTAATATATTAGACAGATTACTACTCCACAAAGCCTAACTCCACAAAGCCTTTGCCTTATATAGACAAATTTTCCTACAAAACCAATTTTTGCTACTAAAGCCTAGAAACCTATTAGTGTTGTCTAGCACCCCTTTTTAGTGTGCAAACAGTAGCAATTAACCTTACTAACCAGACCCTTATTAAAGCTATCTCAAAATCTAATCTGGCAACATTTGTTAAGGATTGGCAAACACCCCATGTATTGGTTACACTAAGTTTCCCACCAATCCAGTCTAGTAGATCTAGTAGCTGATTGTCTAGGAGATTTATATCCCTAGCTTATAGTGTGCTCTCCATGGAAGGCAAAGCACTAGTCTGGGAAACACCTAATTCAATATAAGTTAAATAATTCCAGTTGCTTTTGTTTATAAAGAAGTCACTGGGGAAGGCAGAGACTGGACTCTATTAGGAATGGTATTGGGGGTTGCTGGTTCTAACGGTGAGACATATAACACTGAATGGACAGACTTCAGGGAATCAGGGAATAGGAGAGTGAAGAAAAGGGTATCAACTTGGGTGATAATGGTGTAAGGTCCAAGGCTCTTCTCAGAGAGTTTCTTGGACAGCCTTGTTGATTGGAAATACTTAGCTTTGATGAAAACCTGGTCACTGATCTTAAAGTCTGGTGCCAGAGTTCATCTAGCATCAGCAAGTCCTTAATATCACTCTTATGCATGTGCCATCTCCATATAGAGGAACTGGTGCAATTCATCAAGGTCAATGGAGTACTCATGAGCATGCATGGAGGTAAGATCTCACTCAGAATGAATGGTAATGTTGGGGTGATAACCTTTATTGGCAAAGAAAGGTAACACTCTGGTGGTTGCACTCAGAGAGTTGTTATAGAAGAACTCCACCAAGGGCAGGAGTTTAGACCAGTTGTCCTGCTGGTAGTTGCAGTAGATCCAAAGATATTGTTTCAACATCTAGTTCATGAGTTTGGTCTGTCTGTCTCCCTCAGGGTAATAACCAGAGATGAAGTGAAGGCAAATGTCCAGGGCTTTTCCTAGAGAGTGAAAGAAATTGGACATGAACTCTAAACCTCTGTTGGGGATAATGTGGGAGGGAACTCTGTGCTTTGAAAAGACATGGAGTAGGAACAACTTTGCTAGCTCTGGTGAGATGATGGTGTCATATATCAGAATAAATATACATTGCTTTGATAGGCAGTTGACAATGACAAGGATAGCAGTATAGCCAGAGGAGGAAGGGAGCTGTTTAATAAAGTCCATGGAAATGGAGTTCCATGGCTTCTCTGGGCTGGGGAGTTGCTTGAGTAATCCATAGAGTTTGTGTCTAGGGACTTTGGCATGAGCATAGGAGGTGCAGGAGGATACATACTCCTTAATGAATGTCTGAATTCTGGGCCAGGTGTATTCATGTCTAATCAGTTCTAAGATGTGATTTTGGCTGAAATGTCCAGAGAGGGGATGGTCATGCTTATAATGGAGTACTTGGAGCTGGAGGTTCTTAGTGTCAGGTACATAGATCTAATTATCTAGGCATAAGAAGCCATCAGAGTCTACTGACCATCTTGCTTCAGAAATTGCAAGGTAGATGGAGGCTATAAGATCAGAGGGGAGCATGGCTAGGATATTGGAGTGGAGTTGCTCTATATCAAGCAGGGAGCTAGTGCAGAGTACAGGGGAGGCAAGGATAGTCACTTGTAAGGACAAAGCAAGCTATTCCTGGGTAAAAATGGGGCAGAAATTGTGGGGGTTGACTTGAGCATAGTCCCTATCCCTCTCTTTGGGATAGACATCCCAATGCCAAGTGAGGGCATTGGGTTTAGCTCCAAGTCTTTCTGGACAGAAATGGACAACCATGTTGAACTAGGAAAGGAACTCTAACCAGTGGGCTTCATGCCAGGTCAGGAGTTTATATTACAATTCTCTTTTTCTTCCTTGGCTTAGTTCCTTTACTGCATTACTACCTATGCAAACCTCAGTTATCTACATGGTCATATGTTCAAACACTCCTACAACCCAATTATTGTTTTATCTTTCTTTTTCCCTGTCATTCTACCACATTCTATGCACATTCACTGACTAAGCTTTCTATTACTTTCCATGACCTTCCAGAGCTTAGTCAGCCTCATCCTTCTAACATTATATAAACCTTGCAGTAGTCTTCCATGTCTCTCACATTAGACCTACTCAAATCTAATCTCTTTGTTTCCTCTCCTCTGTGAGTCTTTATTCCCCTCTTGAGAGAATGCTGCCCAAGTACCCTTGGGTCACCTATACCTCTGGCCAAACCCTTGCCAAATCTTCACTTGAACCTTGTTGAGCTTGTTGTCTTATACCCTTGACCCTAGTTGAGCTAGTTAACTCGAAACTCCTAGCCTAGTACCATTTCAAGTCTATGCTTGCCTCCACCCAAGTCAAGCATAACAGTTTAGAGATGGAAAAGTACTCCAGGTTCTTGTGGTTAGTGACAACATCAACCAGAGTTGTGGAGCCTTCTAGGTAATGTCACCAGGAGTGGAATGCCTCATGGATGGCAAGAAGCTCCTTGTCATAAGTATCATAGTTGAGTTCCAGCACAGTAAGCATCTGGGAGTAGAAAGTGACTGGGTGGACTTTATCATCTGGGCAGTGGATAGACAGGATTCCAGCAATCACATAGTCAGAGGCATTAGTCTCAATCATAATAGGTACATCAGGCATCCAGTAGGTAAGGATAGGAGTGGTAATAAAGGCTTTCTTGAGCTTCTGGAAGGCAGAGTGACAATCATTGGAGAAGTTCCAGGGAGTGTTCTTCTGGGCTAGTCACAGCCACAGATACCTCCACATGCCCTGAACCCTATGACTGGTGCTGTATAAACACCTCGGATTACCCATAACAGGGTTATCCTGGAGTGTGAAGCTCTAGGCAAAACAATCATAGGGATTGCACTTGCCACAGTGCCAAGGTTGCAAGTATGGAGCAATTCCCTGACCAGCACATAGGCCATTGGGAGAGAACAGCAATTGTTGACTAGCAAGTCCTTGTGGGGATGAATGGTGTTCTTGAGCCTAAAGCATGCATTAAAAATAAGATGTATAAGGTAAATGGAGGTTATATGCACCAAAAAAAGAATTTTCTTGCCTGATTTTCTGTATTGCTTTGTTCATGTCACTCTATGAGCACTTGTCCTTGTCCAGGGGGGTTAGTTTGAACCTGACTTTGTGGTATCATAGAGTCATTATGGTATAGGCCTCTATGCCAGTGTGGAATAGGTACAATCTGATGATGTTGCATGCCTTTGTGCTGCAACTGTGAGGGTAGCTAAGCCTGCAATTGAGTACCTCCACTGAGGGCACCTGGCCAAGGCCAAAGTTAGTCACACCTTGGAAAAACTGAAATGAATTCCCACTGGTTAAAACAGAACCTGAAATGGTGCTGGGAGCAGAATGAAATGCAGAATCACAGGCAGTGAATGGATTGTCCATAACAGATAGGGATGGGTTGAAGAGGCATCCCATCTGGTGGGATGATAATAGTTAGGAATGGTGCTGGCATGTGTCAGGTCATAAAAGAACAATGCAGAGACAATTGTGAATGGAGAAAAGGAGGATGTGATATTGATGCTGGCAGGAGCAGAGGTGAAAGGGGCCTAGAATGGAGTTTGGTGAGAATAATTGGTCTGCTATGTGAAATGGGGGCAGGGAAGGCAGGAATGAGGATAGGATGAAAGGGAGGTGGTGTTGGAATGCAAGGTGGAGAGAAGAGCAGTAGAACTCTGATATAAATTGGAAACAGTGCTCTGAGTGGTCCTGGGTGCTGCAAGGGAAATGGGTGAGGGAAAGCAGAAGGGAGTGTGACCATGCAAGATCTGTCAAATTTTGATGGGAAATGCAGCAAAGAATGGGAGAAAAATGATAGAGCAGGAGCATGCAGAGAGCTTACCTCCTGGAGGTGGTGTTCATATTAGAAGAAAGTGCCACATCTTTGTCAGGCATCTAGTGGTTTTCCATTGCAGATAGTGATTGAACAATGCAAAGATGTTTGTATGCTGCAAGTGGGAGTGTGGAAAAAAAAAAGATGGGCAAGGGATAGGGATGGAACAAGGCAGGTCAAAGAGGGAAATGAGGAGAGGGATTCTTGATGAGACTTGTTGCCAGGCTGCAAATCAGTGGTCCATGAATGGATAGAAAAGAGCTAGCAGGAGAACATGTCACAACACCCACTGAGAGTAAACAATGCTTTCAACACCACTTGGGGAGCCATCCTTATGAGCTAAAATAGAATTACATTTATCAACAAAGTTTACATGCTGTGCTCATCAGCAAACTAGAGTGATACTTATAACACTTATTGCACTACTTATTCATGCTTAATGGAACTTATTTCACTCCAGAACTTTCTCCATATCATAACTTAGAACAAGGAGAATAAGGATCATACAAGCTTATCCTTCTTCTTGAATCATGCTTATTCTTCTTGCATTAGCAAAAGTGTACAAAATGTATACCAAATGTGTACACCAGTGCACCAAAAGTGTACCAAAAATGCATACCAAAGTATAGCAAAAGTGTAGTCAAACAATCTAGCAAAAGTCTTGCAAAAGTCTAGTCAAAAGGTATATCAAAAGTATACTAAAAGTGTAGTCAAAAGGCATATTAAAAGTGTAGTCAAAAAGCCTAGCAAAAGTGTAGTAAAACAGTGTAACAAAAGTGCACCAAAAATGCATACCAAAGTGTAGTCAAACAATCTAGCAAAAGTCTAGAAAAAGTGTAGTCAAAAGGTATACCAAAAGTCTAGCAAGTTTCCAAAGGTTGTTAGTGCAATTGTAGCACACTTTGGTTTCCCACACTTCCATTCCACAGCAGTAGCAAATGTGGAATGGGAGTGTGGGAAACCAAAGTGTAGCCAAAGTGTAGTCCAATCAGCCAAAATTGCAGTGTATTAGCACTTTTGGTAGTGTTGCTAACTTTTTCCTACACTCCCACTGCAAGAAAAAAATGGCTAAGTCCAAAAATGCCAAAAATGCAATTTAGTGGACACATAAACTCACACCTCTTGCATACCACAGCAAACCTGACCAAACAAATGGCTGGGCCTTATATGTAGGGAGTAGGCACAACAATAACCCTTGGAAACTTGCTACACTTTTGGTACACTTTTGGTGCGCATTTTTGGTACACTTTTGTTACACTCATTGACTACATTTCTTCTAGACTTTTGCTACAATTGCACTAACAACCTTTGGAAACTTGCTAGACTTTTGGTATACCTTTTGACTACACTTTGTCTAGACTTTTGCTAGATTATTTCACTACACTTTTGGTACACTTTGGTATGCATTTTTGGTACACTTTCAGTACACTTGTGTACACATTTTTGGGACACTTTTGGACTACACTTTTGTTACACTGGTGTACACATTTTGGCTACACTTTTGGTACATCATTAATCAATGAAGTTTTCCTAATGCTAAAAAGTACAGAATAAGTGATATAGAATAAGTTTAATAAGCATGAATGAGTAGTACAACAAGTGTGATAAGTAACACTCTAATTTGCCCATGGCCTATGGACTTGTTTTCATTATGTTAAACTTATTGTACTGTTATGGTTTTTTTAGAACTACAAAGCTGAAAAGGTTTGGTAAAGGTGAGATAAGGTTGATAAAGATGAGATAAGGGTTTTGCTAATTTGCTGATGCTTGTAAGTCTTGTAAGTGAGGTTCTATTGTGTACCCTATCCTGATATACACCTGATTGACTGTCACTCACCTGATACATGCCTGACTTATGGTTACTGAGAGTGACCTGCTTAAGTCACCATATCCTGATACACACCTGACTGACAGTTACTTAGAGCAACTTGCTTAAGTCACCATATCCTGATACACACCTGATTGACACATTTGGTAGTGTTGCTTGTTCATGCACATGATTGGCCCGAATCACACCTTTCACAACATTGTGACCGACACTTGAATGATTACCAGCACACATCATACTGGAAATTCTCAAAATGCTATGAAATGTTGCATTATTGTAAAGAAAATAGGTCTATACACATATTTTGTGCCTGAATTACCATCTTATTGAAATTCTTGCAATACACCATGTACATTTACTTCCTTGCCTTTGGAAAATAAACCTATGTTTGAATTAGAAATAAAATTGGACAATTTTGTATACATATCAAGAGAAAAATGTCGTAGAATTGTCTTGGAAATCTTGACAGCCCTATCAAGGCTATCTGATTTCTGTCTCTTCTCCCCCTGTGCAGTGTACTTGCCATGGTGAGTGACCATGCCACAAAGGGAGATCAAAGAATGTTTGTACAGCTCTAAAGATAACACTGAGGCCTTCATATTTGACAAAGTTTGATTTAAAAAGAGCCTACTGCGAGTGTTTGGAATCATCGGCAAAGTCAGAACAAGGCAACAGAGCATCTCCAAGCTCCCATGATGCACTTGGTTTGTCACATATTGCCCTGAGGTATGATCAATGAAGCGTGATAGCTCTGTTAGATGCATTGTGTCCATGTTGTAGAAACTTCCACCCCTGCAAAAGCCTGCTATGGGTGTATAAACTGCATGCAGCTGTCCTGGAGGCATGATCCTTATACCCAAAAATTAGTACAAACATAAGTAACATTTTCTACATTACCTACATCAGATTCCCTGGATACATATGAACTGTCTTGAAGTAAACTTCATCAAAAAACTCCAAGGTAGTTTGGTCCAGGTTAGTGATGTCTTCCAAGAAGCCTGACATCTTGTCGCAATTGACCTTTCCATTCTTTATGAACATGAGCATCCAATTTTTAGTCCCTGAAAAGGGGATGACGTAGGTAGCCATCCCCTTAGCGTCGTGGTGGGGATATGTGAGGATGCCTGCATGGTGAGCAAGGCCCCATGATCTAACAGTCCAAGCATCTCCAGGAACAGGTCTATTGCTCACTGAGACTATTCCCTAGGTTTGGTTTCACCCAAGGGTGAGCCCATCATCAAGTTTTCTACTCAAAGGTTAATAGACTGATAGTGTGAGGTAAATAGTGCTTACTTAAATGGACTTGGCACAGACAGCTGTGCAAGTGGAAAATCCAATGCAACCTTCATCTCCTTTGGATTATTAACCTCTCTCAGAAACTACTACAAGGTGAGATCCACATAGGGTGAGCTAAAGTTTTCTGCACGCATTTTCATATCTATAGCAACACACATGATTTAGTGAACTACGTGTAAGCCATGCAATATCACATGCTGTGGATGCGCATCATCCGACCTGGCAGGCAATGGAACTCTTTTTCCATCCCACATTCCATGAACTCGAATCCGTGGGTGTCAACATATCTTTGTATGACAACTGTTTTGTTTTCCAAGAGTGCCTTGTGGGATTCAATCAAGAGTGCATCGTGATCCTGATCCTTCAAAAGGTAGGCCACGAAATTGCTTGAAGGAAGAGACTCTGGGCAGCTTGCAAGAATCTTGACATAGTCAAGGTCCCTCTTGAGGTTATTCATGGCGTGATCATCCCCTTCAACCTGAATGCTGGGAAGAGCAGTCTCTTGCCTGCTATTCCACTGCACTGTTTCCACATTCACCTCAAGCTGGACCCCAATAACACTGGTCACTAGATCCAAGGGATTATCTTCTGGAGTGGGCATTGCAGGTGGAGTGCTCAAGAAAGATGTGGTGGGTGCAAGGAGAGTTATCTCAGAGGACAGGCTGGCTACCTGGGGAAAGGATTGACTCCCTCCACTGGCAGCAAGCTATTTCCTTTCTCTGATGAAAATATTAGCTTTGGGTGCCAAAAGTGCACATAAGCTAACCTTTGTCTTTGTTGCGCTTCCCTATTTCTCCGTCTCAGCTCTTCTTTCTTCTCCTTGGACCTACAACAGACAAAAGGTTCAAGTTTAAGCTATTGAAAGAGCTGGAAACCTACATAACAGCATGCCTTCTCTTGTGTAATTCTGTATTCTGCCTTTTGATCCTCTCATGCTTGCATGGAATAAACTAGGTTATCTAGGGTGATCAAGAAAATGCCACATACCTCTTCTAGTGACATCTCTGCTTTGCACTTTGTCATGACATGGAGTTACAGCTTGGGCTGTTATTCAGGTATGTGTAACTTCACAATGGGCTAGTGACGGGATGCCAGTAGTTTGGAGGCAAATCAACATACAATGCGAGATGAGGTAGTGTATACCACATGCAGTTAGCTGGTAAACAAGCCTAACAATGTCTTGAAAAATGTATTGTACGTCATGCCCAACCAGCGATATGAAATGAAGCAGTGAAGATACACACCGTTGAACAGGAGAGCAGACCATGTTGTGAAACAATGTGGTATGTGAATTGGACGTGTGAAAAGAAATGGTGGAGATGTGGGCTGTTGAACAGGAGAGCAGACCACGTCGTGAAATAACGTAGTGTGCTGGCTGTGGATCTAGGTAAAACTACACATGAGGGGCATTAAGATTTAGCGTGACTTACCACATGGACTTGCTAATGCACAGTAAATTATTATGTAAGTAACAAAACCCTAACATGTACAAAGTTGGGTTCAGTTTCAGTGGCCAGGATCACTTTCCTTGCAATAATATCGGTCTACCTTGAATCGCTACCATGGTCGATTTTTCCACACCTTAAGAAGGG